>CAJVRC010000906.1:59577-93321 GCA_911456345.1 Penicillium egyptiacum
ACTCAGGGATAGAATTGTTGCATGAAGTTCGCCGACCTCGTGTTGCGCTGACCGGATTGCTCAGGTCCATGAACGTCGAATTGCGCAAGGAAATTGCAATATCAGGGGAATGGAGAGTTGGGACGATCCTTGCAGTAGGTTGCAAATTGGCTGCCGCGGACGATTTTTGCGTCAGAGTTGAGTTGCGTGGGATACGGAGTGTGTGCAGAATCTTCACGTCTTCAAGACTCAGGAAAACAAAGGCCACGAAGGATCTAGCAAGCCTGTCCAAATGCTGCTCCTCACCTTCTCCCTTTTGTATCTCAAGGTGGAAACTCTCCGTGACCGGTGACCGCGAAGGATAGGCTAAGTTGGATGCGAAACTCGTGTAAGAGATGTACAGACTGTGACATGTAGCGAGTGATTGAACCGCGTACGATTTTCGATACCGCTCGGGCGACGATAGACGTGTAGGGAGCCAGATGTTGATTGGCGTGGTACTTTTTGCAATACCCGTAGCTCCTTGCGAGCAGCCTCGGAGATAAGCTCTTCATTACAGACGAGGGTCTCTTTGGCATCGAAATAGAAGGGGGTGTATAGAACTTGGCTCTAACGCCCGATGTCTTGCGTGCGAGAGAGAAGAAACCGGCGAACGTGCCACAGCGTGCGAAGATTAAAGACGTTAGTACGTTCCACGTGTGGGGTGGAGATGTCCGGGGGAGACGGTGCAAGGAGCACGCCGGCGTATTTGGCGGAATGGTTAATAGTAAGGACAACGAGAGAGGTGCGGATGGTGCGTAAGGCGGGAGGGACTTGGGTAGAATCCGATAGGCCAAACTTATTATCGCGGTCACGGTAAAAGTTGATGATGATATCGCGGGTATCGGGGCACTCTGCGGATATGAGGCGGTAGATATTGGCGGTGTCGGGATAGCTAAGGACACCTGCGAGCGCGGGAGCCGAGTCCTCCATCCGACGGATGGTGCTAGTAGTGATGTTGATCGTGCTAAAATTCTCTAGGGAGGTATCCTTGCCCTTTAACTGAGCTATGGTAGGTGTGAGGGAGGTGGTAGTAGGATATGAGAGATGGAGGAACTAAAAGTAGGTTAGGAAAGTAAGATGGCAGAGGAAGACGATCGAGAGACGAATAGCAAGTCTTCCAGGTCTTCGAACTTGCGCCGCCACTGGCGGCAAGCACCGAGGACCCGATCCTTCGCAAACAGGGATTCCTTGATACCCCGGGAGACAGTCGCCAGTTGAGCGTCCAGGTGTCGGACCTCCTTTTCATGACGTTTCTTCTCAATCTCCCGGGATATCTCGGAATCACGAACTCGTGCCTCCGTGCCATGGAGTTGTTACTCCAAAACCTCCACCTGCACTCTCATGTGGTCGATTATCTTGGCCGAAGCCTCCTCATCTGTTGTTGGTTGGATCAACGACGCTGCAGCTGCCTGTAGCAGGCCAAAGAGCCATACCGCGGGGACTATGGAATGTCAGTCTAAATACTTTAGGTGGGTATTTGGATGGGTATTTGGATAGGACATGGGAAGGACATGGGATGGGATATGGGATGGGCATTCTTGGCAACTCTTTTGGTGTCATAAGACATGACCCACAAGCTGGCCGGAGGGGACATATGAGGGATGGAGCCTCCTGAACTTACCTGCTGAGGAGTAGTTTATCCTCATTGGCATAGCGGGCAAACAGGAACGATGCCGGATGGACTCCGTTGGGCACACCGACTATTTCGTCGTTGAGAAGGTATGCGGGTTCGTCGATAACATTGACGATATCCTTGTATCCGAAAATCCAGAAGGCTTCTATTTTAGCTGACCATCTGCCAGGAGAACTTGCGGTCCTCTGGCAAATACTCAGCCATTGCTTCGGGGATTCCTCCCGGGTATTCTCCCTCTATAAATATAGGATCGAATCCATTTTGCGCCAGCAGAGCTTCGTCCTCCACGCGCTTTGAAGCGACCATTTGTTCATCTGGGTCGACTTCCCCCTCGCTATCAGTGTCACTGGTATTTCCGAGTGTCATTTTTTCAAGCTGTGTGGATCCGTCCGTTGCGGTAGTTGGCGGAGTTGGAAAAAGATCACCCACTGGTGGTTGATAGCTGGGACGAGGGTGGTGATCATTTGTAAGAGACTGACCGCGGCGGGATTCGCCGTCGCCTCGTCCAGCTTCACGAGCTGGTCTGCTTGAGTGTGTGGTTTGCGCTGGGGGCCGATGGCGATCTGCGCTTGTTGGATATGGGGCGTAAGGAAAGACAAAAATATCCCGCGAGGACGGTCCCCTGCAGACAATGCTGCGATGTAAGTAGCGAACTCTGGACTTGCCAGAATGACTGCCGCCTGAGGAACGTACTGTGCCAATCCGAATTGGGCAAGGTTCAGCGCTTGCAGAGCAATGATGAGCGGGCAGGGCATTCTGCAGAGCAAAAACTGCTCGTCGGAAATTTCTGACCCAGATTGGAGGCTGTGGCACGACCGCAGAGACCTATTTACCACCCCATCACGAGTGGCAGCGAGAGTCCACTGCGCATTGTCCTGAGGGTGTTGGAGGGATCAACATCCTGCCCATGTCGTCTGCAAAGATTCCTTCAATGCAGCGAGCGTAGTGCGCGTAGTGTCCGGTATCGTTTTTGTTATGAACCAGGTCTTTATAGAAGGAGTACTCAATTCAAAATACTAAAGATGGGGAGAGAAAGGAAGCAAGATCTAGCCCAGCTCATGAGAGCTTTTATACCGACGATCAATGCAAACAATGCAAACCCTGACCTTCTAGCTAAACAAAGAAAGAACGCAAGTAAACAAAGACAAAGCAAACTAAGCAGGCAATCTGGGCCAGATCGTGACAGTTCTCCTCAAATATTCAATCCGGATCTTTCGATCATACATGTAAGAAAGAATGATGCTTTTTCTCTCGATATACGCCTTCGTTACATGATGTCCTCGTGATATATCCCTTACAAAATCGGCCTTGTCCCTCCATAGCTTCTACATCAGGGGTTTCAAGGCACATCCATGGATGGATATCCGGTTCCACTTGTGTACCTCTCAGTTGATCCTTAATAATCTCTCAGTTAGTCCTTTATACATCCATATATGTGTTCAACTGGTTTTACACTGGCCGATTAGTTCATACATAAAGAAGATTAAGTTAACTTGAGCTAGGATTGTGTTTCGGTAGAGTTTAATGGGTTAATGAAGTTTCGGTCTTCAGACAAAGGAAGTGTACTTCGTGTTATAGTTCCCACCACTGTCTTCATTTTTAGCCCGTTGTCGTCCTTGTTCAGATTCCACTATGTCTAAATGGCAGCAACCCTCTCCAAGCCACCCAACCACTCATTATAGTGATCCAGAGAGGGATTTTGACAGCGTCATCAAAACCTTGCAAAAAGGAGTCAGAAATAGTAAGCCTGACAGGGGCCGATATAACAAAGCCGTCGTTCTTGGTCTACGCTGTAGCAATGACGACCTAGATTTGGCCAAACCTCAAGCTACGCTTCTGAAGACATTTCGGACACGATATGGATTTGAGATGGCTACTTTGCTTACCCCCTCAATATCTTGGGAGGAGGCATTGAATGCGATATATGAGACAACTTTCGAACTTCGTCAGAAATATGACATGGACAGTAGAAACACCTGGCTCCAGAGCACGTTGTTCGTAATACACTATATTGGCCATGGGGTATGTAAAACAGAACAGAAGTTTGAAATCTGGTAAGGACCGACCCCCAAGAAAGCACATCCATTGTACCCACTCAGCATCACTGATATCGACCCTCATGCCGTTAGGATCCCGTGGGATTCCATCCATCTTCGCATTGAGGCAGACGTCTTCGTTCTCATCGATACCTCCTACTCTGAATCCTTCTTCCGGCCATGTCACAGCCTGTAAAGAATATTGCAGAACAATGACCGTCACGGGGAGGACCTGTTTTCAACAGGCAACGAGATTTCTTATCAGAACGGTCCCACTTACGATGTTAACAACCAATTTCACGACTCATCTGACAGAACTTCTATACACTGCGTCGCCAGCACTGGTTACTGTTGTACAACTCCATGAAACCCTCTGTACCCAAGCCAATGATCCAAGTACTAAGCTGCGCTATACTCCTCAAAACATGTACTGTTGGAAACCATCTATCATCCTCCAGCATGTCGATAATAGCGGTCATATGCGGATGGTAAAAGACACGACAAGCAAGGCACAAATACCTACAGGCCGTGCCCTTATTTCCGTGTCCATTCTTGGGAATACCGTTCGCGGCCAAGTCGAATGGTGGCAAGCGCGTATATCATCATCACCGGATGTGACTATCGAATGTATTTAACCTTCAGGGGTATTCTCTGTGTCTTCTCTCAACGTCTATCTCGGCGTGGGATAGTTTCTTACACCCGGGGTACAAATTCGTGAGCTACGTGGACTCACAACCTACTCGCATCGGGTCCCAGCGACGACGGCCTCTTGGTAGCCACACCCACACTACCGGAGAGACCGAAGGATCAAGCGTACTTTGACTACGACATGCTCTCCGACACGGAGTAATCTGGTGACACGATATGCCCATCTTTCAGCTCCTCGCTGCAGAGGGATATCCCTGCCGTGATGAACGGGTGTTTGTGTCTTTTTATCGTCCGTGCTATGTAAAACCTGTACAGGGTTGCATCCGTTATTGGTGCCTTTATTACTATTGCTCAATCGAGTCTGTATATTCGCCCTTGATATCACTCTCAATGGGACTTTAAGTCATGTATCTGTTCACTTTATATACCTGAGAAAGGCTGCTAGCGCGTGGGATTAAATAAAGGAATTTGTTCAATTGGTTATAAAAATGCTCTAGAACACGCCTATTAGTCGTGGGACAATGTCCAGTTGATCGAGTTGGTATAAGTCGACATGGTCGACCAAGATGTAGGTTATACAGCCAAGGTATATATGTACAGCTTCAAAAGAACGCCGGCATTATATCTCCTTTCTCAGATGCGAGGAGGGACGTGACGAACAAATAATTAAGGAAAGTCGTGAAGAAAAGGGCTAGTGGATATTATGCCTGAAATCAAATCCAGAATCAACGCAGCAAAAGTATCAACACTTTACAGTGCAACCATGACACCAAGCACGCCGGCCATACCAGCAGCAACAGCTCCGACAGCAGTGGGACGGGCGAAGGCCGCATTATCAGAGGCAGAGGTGGAGGAAGAGGCAGAGGCGGAGGAAGAGCCGGAAGGAGACCCGGTGGACATTGTGCTGGTCATGGTAGTGGACTCGGTAGCGGTGGCCGAGCCGGCGGAGTCAGTCAGAGTAGTTTGAGCAGAAATGGCGGTGGCAACCCGGCTAGTGATCTCAGAGCCGATGGAGCTGCCTTCGCTGGCGACGGCAGAAGCTTCGCTTTTGATGGATGAGATGGCAGCGGATCCGCCGGTGCTCACGGCTTCGGCGATAGAGGTGGCCTTTGAGGCGATGTCGGATCCGATAGATTGGCCGCCGCTGACGGCAGTTGAGTAGATACCCTCGGCATCGGAGACGATAGAGTTCACGTCAAACCCTTCGGGGGCGGCCATGGCAGCGGTTGCCAGGAAGAGGGCGGAGGAGATCAGAGTGAACTTCATTTTGGTGACAGGGAAAAAGAAAGGTCGATTGGGAGGTTTTGTGTGATTTAGCTGGTAGCTGATTTAGATTTAAATTTGAAATGAAAATCTGGAAATTCGGGGGCCGCTGCTCCTTATGTATATTTGGTAAATTGGCATTATTTCCTATAGATAGAAACATCGGAGTTTGGTTGCGTATGGACGCTAGGCAGCCGAAGTGGCAGTGGCGACATGACCTCAGCCTTGTGAAGAGCGAGTCTCATGTCGATCGTAGGGTCCGTTCAGGGATGGAGGGGCTGTGTACGGAGTGCAGAGTATGAATGCCGCGTTAGAGAAGAGAACCGTGTCGGATGCCATACGACTTTGGAAGTAATATCGTCATCTTGGGTTCCACATTGTAATGAGACAAGTATTGCGCCGTTTCGACGCCCTCGTCCCTTCCCCCCGAAAACACAGTGCAAGATTTAGACGTGCATATTCTCGCATGAGCTTAGTTCGTCCTGCTCGTGGGCAATGCAACACAGCCCATTGCCACAAAAAAGACGTTCACTTCATAAGCAATCTTTTGGATATTTTGGCTGCCTTGGCGGTCCCAACAACTCGATTCGCACCAGAGACCCCCTGCTTGACACATAATCAGCCCCGTAGGGGTGGCTTGGAGGACGATCAACTGCCCACAAGTTCCATGATTGGTATTCCATGCTCCATACGGAGTAGACAATGAGATGAAAGCGAGTCTTACCGATACAGTGGGTCGCCTCATGTGCAGGATAAACCAGTCTCGGCGCCCGTCATTATATATGGAACAATAATAGACCCACTCATAATTTCCAAGTATATCGGGCCCTGTGGCATTTTCGGTTGGCTGGGGATGGCCCAAGGGTTTTGATGACGCGTCATGTAGCAGATTTGAGTGCGTTTTCTTACGAAGGGGCAGCAAAGCAGCCTAAACCATGACTGGTTGACTCAGTTGCCGGAGGCGCCCGGGCGACATAGGTCAATCCACTATTCCGCCTGAGGCAGACACTGAATCACGTGCAGTGGCGACACGCTAAAAAAAGGAAACAGGCAAAACACTGGTGGAGCTAGGACGGAACATGCTGGGAACAACATTGAGATGCTTTGGTGGCTAATGGGACATGGTCTGCTGTATTGTGCATGAACTCTTTCGTTAATGATTATCTATGATTTGAACTATTAACAAAATGCATATGTCCAGTTCTGATGACGCGAAAAACACAACACGCCGAACATCACGCTGTAAACTGGCCGTAAACCTGGATGATGCCTTCCCACCCGCCTCGGTGGTCCGATTGACGGGGATTGCTCTTCCCATCAAGCACCATCACGTCCGTCATGCGTGTGCTGATCGAGTACCATACAAGATTCTGAGGTTCATTCGTCACCCGCATCATGTTGGTTTGGCAGTTGCCGTTGCAAGGCTCATTATACAGGCCATTCCAGTACCCGTCAAAGAAGGCCCAAGCAGCTGAGTTGTACAGCGCGATATTGGATCCGCCATCGACATTCGTAGCTATTGCGGTGCGACACTTTTGGTCATCTGGAGCACACCACGAGAAATTAGGGTCACCGTATTTGGCGACGGCTGTCCATGGCGCCGGTGCGGCCTGGTATTCCCCTTGACCTTGCATATACGGTGTTTCTGTTTGTAGAAGACCCGCAAAGACGTTCTGGGCATTGTGGAAGTTATAGTTATACAGCCAGTGATGCTCGGAACCGGTTCCTGTCAGCCAGGTGGCTTTGGTGGATTCGACCAAGATTCCGCGGCCAGTTGAGATAATAGTGAGAAGTGACTCGCTATCAATGTTGTGGTCGGCGGTCCATCCCCAGAAGTTCTCAATATATGCGGACGAGCTCTTGGTCAGGTGCATTACCATAAACGCAGCCATGCAGTCCTTGGGGTCTTGCGACGTGCAAGCACTGGAGATACTGGTGTCAGCGGTCCCGCCCACCATCCCCATCGTGTTCCAAAGACCGACATCGCCGGGCTTATCACCTGCGGCATTGATTTCAATAAGCTTGGCTCCCGGCAGGGTTTCGCCGACGGAGAATCGCATGTCCTGAATTTCAATCACACCAACGTCGCCAGGATTCCCAAGTTGAACGACAGGCCTCGGATTGTTGGGATCCTTGAAATTGTCACCGTATCCAGAAATAACAGACCATGCTTCTCCGACAATGCGAGTTCCGACTGGGGCAAAGATGGTGTCTGAAACTCGATATACACCGAAGGGGATGTATGTCACCTTGCATGAATCAGCATTTTCAGCTAAAATAGCGTTCAAACCTTCCGTGTCGTCAGTCGCACCGTCACCTTTGACTGTGTGTCCAGATACGGTCTTCACGTTTACAATATCCGCTGTGCTGTAATCTTGATAGGTGGGCTGGGGCTTCGTAAAGTATTTGTCTCCCACCACCAAAGCGGCCGGGCGCTTTGTCTCCCAGCTCGCCCCAGTCTGGTAAGTTTCTGGAGCAACAGTACCCCAGACCCACGTATCGACATAGGGGGTAGCAGCCAGTGCCACGTTGCCTTGAGCATCGACCGCGATGGCATTGGGAGTATCGTGCTTGAGGTTCTGGATGAGCAACTGGCTATTTCGATTTTCGGAATCATGGGACGAGTCATAAAATCTGATTACCGGTCCCGAGTTCGCAGAAGTGGAATCCAGAAGCACCAGGCTACCCAATCCATTGCCAGTCATATCGATACCCGTGCCGCAGCTATCAAAGGTTGCCTGTTGGAGCAAGACCGTCCACCCTCCTACCGCGGAGAAAGCTGTTCTGCAAGACTGGAAATAGATGTTCTTGAAGTTGACCTGCTGGTTGGAGTTCTTGATCCCGATTGCTCCGCCAGTAATATGCTACACTTTGTTAGGCTGATTTTTTTCTTGTCCTTGGGCTTCTTTGGATTCCTTACCACATCCGTAACAGCAATTGTTGACCCGGCATTGATATCGATTCCAGTGTGACCCGTGGAGGAGTTTGGCATGCGGATCTTAACATTTGTCAAACCTGACCCTTGGGCAACTCCCCATTGAAGAGCAGTGAAGTGGCGGTCCGGGCTGAGAGCGGTCGTATCCATGATCACGTTCTTGACAAGCGTTGCAAAGCTAGTTTCCGGGTTGCTGTTGTGTAAATCATACCCCATGATGAGATAGTCGCCACGGAACCCCGGTGCTGCCTTGATGATCGGTGGGTTCAATGGATTGCCAACAATTATCGTGCCCACAGTCAGGTTAAGAGTGCTCTCAAGCTGGTACACGCCGTCTGGAAGGTAGACCTCGGCTGGGTACCGCGTGACACCGTGGCCCTTGCGACTGCCACCCATGCCATCATCGTCTATGGCCTTCTGTAGTTTCGGAGTTTGGTTACCACTGCCATCATTGACGACTGAGTAATCCATCACATTGCGGTACACTGGGTAGAGAGACGATCTAGCGTAGGGAGCAAATCCTGCGCCTTGTCGGTTGTGGTCCTGTTCGTCAAGCCAGTAGGTCTCCGGTGACTTGCTGGTAGGGGAAGCACAGGTTTTTGTCGCGGGCGAATGGCCCTTTTGAGAAATTGGACTGGATATGTTGATTAACATTCAATGACCCTATGAAAACTTGAAATGACACGTACGATGGAGTCGGAACACTGGCTCTTGTCGATTGAGTGTGGGTCTTTTGCAATGGGGTTGAAGTCCTTGTACTTGTTGCAAGAGTATTTGGAGCCGCAGAATTAGTGCTAACCGCTGTGCTACTAGGCTGTCTCATCTTCGAAGAGGAACTAGGCACCTTTGGTGAAGGAGTGGCTATCGAAGCATCAACAGCCTTCGGTGGAGATTCCGTGGCTGTGGAGGGAGTATTTGCTGCAACTGATGATGTCGGGGTACTCGCATATTCATGAACGGTAGCCGTGGGGGGTGCACCGGTAAGACCTGCCAAAGAAGACGCAAGAGCCCAATCAAAGGGGTAGTCATAGTAATTGTATGATGATTTTGCATGAACCGTCGGTGAAAGTGCATGGGATGAAGACGCGCGCACCAAGTGTAGAGGCACAATAGCACCTGACGCTGTAGACACAACGACTGCCACTGCAGCCAAACAAGAGAAACCCCTCATATTCAATCGACAACAAACCACGACCTCAATCTCCAAGTGGGTAGAAAAGAGTAGGAAGGGAAAAGGTGGATGAATGGATTCTAATAAACATGGTCCCCTAGCCATATGTCAGATTTTCCGACAGTTACCATGCAGACGGTCTTGGAATGCACACAGAGATCTCCTTGTAGGAAGAATGTGTATAGACTTTGCCGTGTACCTTGAATAGTCCGGCTGAAAGGGCCATAGAAGATCGACGCCCCTTGCAAGACTCGGGATTCGTAACCTTCTGGGCAAATTATCGCGGGCTTATGTCGTCGCTATAACTTCCCGACGTCCTTTGTAGTGCCGACTTTGTTAACTTTGCGGAATGAGTTCCAGGCATAAATTATAATACTGCATGGGTCCCATTCTGTAGAACTGAAGTAGTGAATCTTCTCAATATTGTCAATTCCCATTTGCAACCTCATATGGCTATGGCCCCGTTGCGTTACTTCGGCGTTCATCTTGAACTGCATGTACATCATTTTAACACACTGGAGGTGCGTTAAAGGCTTTCATGAACCTTGTTCACGTCTCTCCATCTGTTCCATAATTCCTTGCATATATCAAAATGGTGAAGTTCAAAGCTATATCTTGATTTCTATCACCCTCAATGCCAAACCAGCAGGCTTACAATCAACGTCAAAACAATATTATCATTAAAACACGAGTCATTTGACATGTTTCTGGTGCTCTAGGTCTTAGCCACGTGGCAATCGGTTGAATTTCGGCATAATACGACCCCTTGCATTGGGTCAAAGGTCCACGGGTGTTGATATGGACCTCCATGCCAACGGCAGCTATGCAGCATGAAGTATGCATCGTCTCTATCTGGTTTACGTTATCTCTCTACGGTCGGGGCACACACCATGCCTGCCAATGTTATCTGCCAAGCTTCATCTCCATAAGCATTGCCTCGCAAGGTAGAGTCTATACATTCGGTTGCAGCTGTAATAATCTACGCTTAATAGTTGCATTCGACTTTCTTCCACATTACAGAAATGTTGTCCTTTATGTTTAGCTTGATAGAAACTGATCGAAATATTTAGACTGCGTTGACGCTAAGATTTGTCAAGAGGTTAGAATTGCAGATATATATTCAAGCGTAACATGCAAAAATTAAAGGCCACTAATCAAGTCGTCAGCGCGACCTACGACGATTTCATACACAATTTCCAGCTTTGATAAGTCCTCCGTTCTGAAATTTGTCTCTTGCAAATTGTGACTATAAAAGGAGCTTGAGATTGCTTGTTTACAACCCATGTCCCAACCATTGGAGACGAAGAATTGCGAATGGGCCAAATTGTCAAAATCTGTTTTTTTCCGGCTCCTAATACATTTTTCTAGAGCAATTACATGATGAAGGACAGTGCTAGGTGGCGAGAAACCTACAAGTCCGAGATTTGCGTGGGATAGATTTCCGATGAGGCGACACCGGCAAACAATACCTCATGGCCGGCGGGAAGGGCTCATAATCCCATTGAGTTGGTGATTCCTTATATTGCTGGCCTTGCGCGAAAATAAATTCCTTGCTGATTGCCGACCATGGTTCACACGTATACCCCAATCACGTCTCCGTGAGGTCACCTAGCGATTTTGATAACCAGTTTGGCACGGAAGTCCTGAGGACATCAGGCGAGAGCGCTTCAAAATTCTGCACTGGAAACATATTCGCAATTTACAAACTCATCTCATCCCAAACAATCGGAGGCTGGATGTTGGTGAAGCTGTGAAAACCACGCGTCGCCTTCATGTCTGAAGCATCCACCCTCAACTTCAACGATTCTTCGGACCCAGAAAATACAAGCTCGTCCGAAGTTTGGCAGGACGCACCACAAGACAGACCAAAAGATGAGGAGCCATCACCCCGAGTTCGATTTCGATCAGATGAGGGTTTTATGCAGGGGGCTCGGCATGACCCGCCTGCGGCAGGTCTCCGCGAAGAATGGGATCATGCTCTGAGTCAAGGACAGCCCCATCGACCGACAATGCCATACTCCCATGAGTCTGCGGATATTACGGATACCCCACAGCGAGACCGTGAGCCACATCCGGGCGAGGGCGAGGGCGAGTCAGGCGTTGAAAGGAAAGACCAGAACAAGCCACGGGAAGATGAGAAGGAGAAGGAGAATGAGAAAGAGGAGCCTGAGACCCCCCAGCAGCGTTCCATGAGAGATAAATGGCGCGCTGTGGCCAAGAATTTCAGGGAGAAAGCATCAGAATTCGGTGACCGTTTGGGTCGCCCACATATCGAGGGAGACGACCTATCAGCCGGGAAGTATCACCCGGACTGGGCGACCGGCGGTGCAGTTCCCCTCTCTGACATGACAGATGACAAGCATAAAAGCGTGGAGGAGAAGCAGCGGCATCAGAAAGGGAGCAGCTCCGAAGCTCATCGTCTTGTGCGAGATTTGACCCAAGATCATTCCCAAAAACGCCGCAAAGGTCGTCCGAAGCCTTATCCTCACCCCGACAACGAGTTTAAGGACGAAGAGAATGAGCCGGGAACAGATCCGAACTTTAGATATCGCTCTGGCGGCGGCGGGATCCTGTCGCACTTGATCAAATTGCAAGGTGGTCAACAACAAGGTGGTCAGCAACAAGGCGCTGGAGACCAGTCTCGAACATCAACTGACTCCTCCAGCAGCAGAGAATCCGCCCCCAGCGGGGCCACAACGCCAGTACCCAAGAAGGGAAAACCGGTGAAATGGTACAAAAAGCCTCGGAATACGTCAAACTCGACCTTGATTGGTGGGGGCGCGGATAGTTTCAGTGGTGCAAGCACACCTGTTTCAAGCGAGGTCCTGTCACAAGCGTCGAAGCGCCGCAACAACGAAGGCGGCGGCGGTGGAGGCGGAGGTGGAGGTGGAGGAGGTCGCGGCAATATGCGACTTGAGGATGAAATTCGAGTGACAGTGCACATTGCAGAAATTATCTGTCGGCAGCGGTACATCATGCAGCTCTGCAGAGCGCTGATGTTATTCGGCGCTCCTACACATAGACTTGAAGAATACATGCAGATGACCGCAAAGGTATTGGAGGTCGATAGCCAATTCCTGTATCTGCCTGGCTGCATGGTCATGTCGTTCGATGACCCTTCTACCCGCACGACGGAGGTGAAGCTGGTTCGTGTAGCCCAGGGGATTGATTTGGCTCGCTTATCGGACACGCATCTCATCTACAAGAATGTGATCCATGATGTGATTGGTATTGAAGAAGCAATCCAGGAGATTGATTCAATCATCAAGAAAAAGCCTCAGTATCACAAAGTCTTCGTTGTCTTCGTGTATGGGTTGGCCACTGCAACTGTGGGACCTTTCGCTTTCAGTGCTAGGCCGATTGACATGCCGATCATTTTTCTCAATGGTATACTTGTCGGTTTGATGCAACTTGTCGCCTCGCCTCGGTCGGCGTTGTATTCAAATGTCTTTGAAGTGACATCGACAGTGTTGACGTCTTTCCTCGCCCGAGCCTTCGGGACCATCTCCCTTGGAGTTGTGGATGGCAAGCCACAGTACCTCTTTTGCTTTTCTGCAATCGCGCAATCCTCGATTGCGTTGATATTGCCAGGATTCCTTGTTCTTTGTAGTAGCTTGGAACTTCAGTCCCATCAGATCATCGCGGGTTCCATTCGGATGGTCTACGCTCTGCTCTTTTCGCTGTTCATCGGATATGGAATCACCGTTGGCACAACCATCTATGGACTGATAGACAACAATGCGGTATCCGAAACCTCCTGTCCAGAGAAGGGCGCCTTTAAGAATCCATATGTTCAACGGTTCCCATTTGTTGCGATCATGACAGTTTGGCTTTTGATCATCAACCAAGGAAAATGGAAACAGCTCCCACCCATGACTGTCATCGCATTGGCGGGCTACATTAGCAACTACTTCTGCACGAAGAAATTGGGATCAAACTCCCAGGTCGCGAATACAGTCGGCGCGTTTGTCATCGGCATTATGGGAAACATGTACAGTCGGTTCTGGCATGGCCATGCTGCAACCGCTATTTTGCCTGGCATTTTCGTTCTGGTTCCATCTGGGCTTGCTGCGACGGGCTCTCTAATCTCGGGTGTACAGTCCGCGGATGAGATTCGTCAAAGCGTCGGGCATGGTGGTGGTAGTTCAGGGCCCGGGGCTGGCTTGCAGTCTGGTACTTCTGTATTCAGTCTAGGGTTTGGTATGATCCAGGTTGCTATTGGCATTACGGTTGGTTTGTTCATTTCCGCACTTGCGGTCTACCCGTACGGCAAGGCTCGCAGCGGACTGTTTAGTTTCTAGGCTGTTGGTATGCCGTTGGAAATTGGTTTTTAGCCTGATGTTGATATTGGGGATTATATGTACAACAAAAGGAAGGAATAAAGAACATATCTATCATTTGTATGTAATATCGGCTGGCATCTATGCATGTAGCATGCTCACACCGATGCTGACCTGGGAATATGTGGCAGGCTCTGAGGGCTTCCTTGAGGAAGAGAGCGTTGATACCATCAGACTCAATCACGGTATCATCACAGGGATCAAGCCACATGTCATCTCTAGTCAACCAGAAGTTACTGTAATATAAGCCCTATCAGGAATTTGACGAAGGGTATGGTTTGTTGCCCATATCATTGAGGAAAGATGTCTGCCTATATTCACTAATCACGATGAGACTCTTGCTCATTTGCTGCAAACAGCCTTCCACATCCTCGTGGTTGAGTAACGAAAGAGAGGAGTCCAGGAACGGAGAAGATAGGGTTATACCTACTGGGGACTTATGGCTCTAGGAGTTCGTTCTCTGGTAGGTTGCTGTTGCGGTAATGATTTCAACACAACAAGGCACTGTTCCCGTCGTCTTTGCGGAACCTCGGCGTCAACGTCTGGGAGGATTGGGCGCAGTAAAAGATCATCGCGGGAAACATGATACAAAATATGAGGGTTATCACAGTCAATCTATAATATATTATTAAAAAAAACACCTGCTGTATGCTAAAAATTCCAGTCTAGCATTTCTGGGGTAATAGGGAAAAGAATCCCGCAATACGATACGAATATGCACAAAATGAAGACCGACCAGCGACCAGCCGCCGGCAGTCTTGCTTCAACCTCATGAGCACCGGGCGAGGTTATGGGACGGTAGTAGAATTGGGCCTCGAGGATATTAAGCGTGCTCTATCGTGTCATCTTGTGTAGTTGTTGTGCCTTTTTGGTGATCCTGACAAATGGCGTGACCCAGAAGTTCAAGCAGGTAGCGTTCGCGATATGTGAAGACGCAGACACCAGTCGTTCGTAGAAATTTCTTTGCGTGCTCCAGGATTAGCCGTATGTGGCTGGGCGGAAGGCGAACGAGGGTGTCGAGGGAGATGGTAATTTGGCCAGGAGAAGTGTTTAGGGACGGGAACGCGGCAAGAAGATGGCGGGTGGTTTTGTCGCGGGCGAGGGACTCGCAGTAGGTTTCAAGCATATTTTCACGGACAATGAAGCGAAGAATCGAGTCCAAGGAGTCGGTTTGGACAATGGCCTGCGGTACGGAATGTTCAGGATCGGCGAGAGCGCGCTGCATCACAATCACGTATTGTAGGTCTTCAATGAGCGAGGTCACCTGTATTTCTGTTGGTGATGTATCTCCAAGAAGTGCACGATCATAACCCAGCTTTTTTCGCCAGAAATAGTTGCATAGGATAAAAGAAATAATGCACGGGATCAGGACAACATATCCCCACCAACGCTCGGCAGTGACCATTGAAGCTGCACCAGCAATAAGACCAGTTATCCCATTGACGCCAGCATGCCATTGGAAGCGACGGAACCGAGTATGCAGACGGCGACGGATATCGTCACTGGGCTCGTGGGCAAAAGCAGCAGCGTCGTGCACATGGAACCGATAAAAGAGAGAGCCAGACCAGACGGCATTGACAAGGCCAAAGCCTGCAGCTAGGCCATTTCCAATATACCCAGAAAGTAGATTACTGGCTTTGAAGACGCGGGGGTTGGCGCCGCCAATGGCCATCAAAGTGCCAACGCCGACCAACAACGAGCCGAACCCCATCAGCGCATCCATCAGCATCCGGTCAATAACTTCAGTGCCAATTTCACGGACTCCCACCCCAAGCCGGCTGTCAAGGAGTTTAGCTAGCTCCGTGTTCTTGGCGTGGTATTGGCGCAGACGCTGCAGCTGATCTCGCTCCGCTCGCAGCAGCTTGATATTTATCCAGCTCAGTCGAAAATCATGAATAGCAACCAACATCATTCCCAAGGCCAGTACGCCCCCAATTCCCATAAGCACAGCAGCAAACTTTGGAACGGGGACCTGGTTCCAGACGTTGGCAGCGAAGTCACCGGCGTTAGCTAGCTCGAGGTACCCGACACCGGCGAGCAAGCTGTTTTTGAATTGCTGCTGGTGCAATAGGCGGAAACGACCGTGCCGCCAGACTAGCACAACCTGGCCTTTTTTAGATTCCAGAGATTCCTGCCATGTGATGTCACTGGCTTCACGGAGGAGTTTCGGGACCACAGGTGGTGGAGACTCGGCCGGCGACAGTATGTCTATATCCATGGCCACCGTCGTGGGCTTGGAGGTTGACTGTGAGATGTGGACGGGAAATGGAGGAGTGATTAAAGTATCAGAGGAGGTGGTGGGGGTCACCATTGTAAAATTGGTATGCGGGTAACTGTAGGAAGGAGAAGCTCACAAGGGGGGCCTATCCATACCGATGCTTTGTACAACCAGGCTCAGAGAGTCGGATGGAAATTAAATTGAAAGCAAGGAAGTACAGCAAGACAAAGAGTAAAGAGTGAAAGTGACAGAGAGACAAAGAGACAAAGTGGAAAAGACACGCAAGCGGGTAAGGCCAGGGAATCCCTTCAAAGTTCACGGGTGGATCGACCCGCCTTGGCGTAGCCCTATAGGGCTGAGGATATGCTTTTGCAGGAGACCATTGTCCGTGTACGTCTATTAGTACGGTGTAATAGTGTATAATGTACATATGTCCGGAGTCCCTACGTATGAAATACACTAGTGGAAATACATCTAGGTATGATCCCTTACTTACAAAAACTATGTGCTACAGCCAGTCTAGTGGTCTGGCGATCTATACATAGAAATTCCCAGGCAGCGATGTAACAGAAACTAAAAATATGGTCTAAAAATACATAAGGCTGAATATCTATGCCTCTTTAGAAGATTTAACGCCATCCCCTACTTTGGGTGTGCTTAATGCGCGAATTAGCTTGACGCCTGCGTCTGCCATGTCCCCTGAATGAGCGCTCCAAAACTGGGCCTCACGGTCAGATCCACGAAGCACATCATTCCCAGGCTCCTCTTTCATCGGATATGGAGGACCCTCGGTCGATGGGTCTTTTTCGATCGAGCTGTACACATTGACTCGTTCGTTGAAACGCACCCGGTGACGGTTGCGACCGTTCGGTGAACCCTGGGAGCCGGAACTGGGGGAGGAGTTTCTAGCCAGACTAGCAGCAAGATAGTTCTTGCGCACTGCATACCGACGAGCCTCTTCTCTTCGGATCGTGTCCGAAAAGACCTTCTCAAGGGCTGTAGAGGCAGTGAATCGCATCCCCAGGTAGACCTGCTCGGCGATGAACAACGTGAATAGGAGCGAGGAGAGCTGAACCTCGGAAATAGGACCCCGGTAGACATGCACAATGGCTGCTGTAGATAGGGTCCCGAGCCAAGCCAACAAATCCAGCCCCAGTAGACATGGGCCGATCGAGTCAGACCGGATTGGTGGTGGTCGTTGGCACTCCAGCGTGAGCTTGAAGAAGTCACCTCGTAGCTCCAGCCAGTTGTTTAGCAGGAAGCCGAGGGGCACGAGTGGCCAGGCAACTCCAAATAATGCGAGATAGCCAAACTGTACACACATCTCCATTATGTCCTCTTCCACATGGTATTCCTCTGCGCCGGCCTCGCTACGCAGTCTTGTCATAAATGCCGCTTCTTCTGGCGGGTCAACCAGGAACAAACCGGTCGCTGTAGAGTGCGTCCGCTTGCGGCCGTATTCGGCCTTTCGATCCCGATAGTTTTGCCACTTCTGCCTCAAGACATGCTTCACATATGGTAGGACGATCTCCTCGCCAAAGCTAATTACTTGAGCCGTCATGGAGAGATATATCACCTCCTGCTGGAATCGGCTTGTGTCAACCTCGAATTCCTTCCGTCCGCTGACGATATCGGCCCTGAACCCCGTTCTTCGGAGGATGTCAAGGTGTGGGACGATTTGTTTGCCGAAGGGAACATAGACGTAGGCGGTCAATATCGTGGGGAGGAAAGAGGTGATAAAGTTCATGACGAAATTCTTTTGAGTCTGGGCAAGATCATATTGATCCTGCGTTCGGTAGTTCTCGTAGTCGGTCAAGCGGGTTGCGATGCTCGTGAGAAACGAGGTTATGGCGGGCAGGGATAGCGAAAACAGGACAGTCGGTACGAATTCCAGATATCCCTTGAATGGACCGTCGTATACCTCGGATATGAAGACCTCCGATGCGAAGGATGCAACAATCAAAGCTCCGAGGGCCACACTCGCAACAGAAGCAAAAGGAACCAAAAGCAGCTGGCGTATGAACTGCTTCCAACCAGGGAAGACATGTTTCACCTGACCACTGATTGGGTCCTTGACCTCTTTCTCCCAAACATACTGCCTTCGATTCACCTTCAGTTGTCCAACACCTTTGACATCCCATCTCTGACTTAAATCGGCCTCTCGTATCTTCCAGTACTCGACGAAAATAATGCACCAGGCGCAAAGCACAGTCCCATATACAATCGAATATGGACCTAGGTATAGCCATCCAAGAATGCCCAATGCTGCGGGCACCACGAGAAATAGCGAATAGCAATGAATAAAAGCGTAGTAGAAAGCGACCTGCACAGGGTTAGCTGTTCGCCACAATTTCACAATGTAGCCCACCCAAGAGCTGCCGAGCTGGAACAATACCTTTTCGCCAAATAAGGCTCGAATCGCATCCAGATCGCTGGTCGTCAACACAGTCTTTCGATTCCATTGACGTAGCATTTCCGCGCAGGCCTCCTGGTCATGTAACGGAAAAGAGGCAGTGACATTCTTCCATTTCCCAAATCCTGGTGTGATGCCTGCACCTCCTATTTCCTTTTGCCAAGTAACGGCGTGATATACCGATCGGATCTCTTCGGATGGTGTCTCGGCGTCAGCGATTGCCGTTTCATCGCCATCCGGTAAGATATGCGTAATTCCAAACAGCCAGTCTTTAATTCTGTCATATGTTAATTGGCTATTCAAGAATCAGATCAGAGGACATCCAAGACCTCTCAAATGCCACTTACCTTGACTGGTGTACTAAGTTCCCGAGATGATCCCGCGGAACCCGAATACAAACTAATAGCGCTTCACCGTGGCCGTGACGAACCTGAACCCGAAGGCCAGCCTCTCCCAGGTCGTGGATAAGTGTTCGAAACTCTGTAATAGCTTGAGCTTGATCTGGATGATCGTCAGTATACGCAGATGGCCAAGGATATCCCATACAAGCATGTCATTTACCTATGTCTCCAAACTCATATTGTAGTACCCAATCCACACCCAGGTTGTCGTTATCATCTTCATCACCATTGCCATACTTCGCGAGCCAAGACATATTGGAAGGCTAAGTGTGGCCTGTTGAGAAGAGGAGGGTAAAAGGCAAAGGTTAAAGTGGTTAAAGACGTTACATCTGCAGAAGGGAAAATGTGGGGGAAGTTTGCCTCACAATTACGCTGTTACCTACGGAGTCTATATTGTATTGATTCTTCTTCCTTCTATTCTGGTTCCACTACGGAGTACTCCGTAGTGGAAATACAGGGTATACGGGTATGCTGATCAAACAAGGTTCTCTGCCTTTCCAACCCAGCCAGGAACCCCAATCTCCAGATTTCCCCTATCCGATTACAATTACCGTCGAAATTACTGGAATTACACGTATTCCCTATCATCCGATTCCGACCGTCAGCCCCGCAAAGTCAAGCTTCAGCCCTATGAGGGCAATTTGATTGCATGAGGATCCAGTTTGCCAATGATACGCATGTCCCGATCGCCACTTCTCTGTCGCGTTCCTACCCCCTTACATTCTGGTCAAGAGAATTTCGAATGCGAAGTCGAAATCCTCGAATGAGCTGATCAAACACCTGCACTGTGCCTGGCCCGAAGGGTCATTTTCCAAGGGATGATTACAACATCACAGGGCTGGATCCACCTGGGCACTTTCGCGTGCACTTGTCGGATTGGTAGGAATTGGCTGCTAGGGCTGAACACAGGGGAAGATCTTCGGGGTAATTCAATCGTTGAAAGGACTATTGTCGGGTCCAAAACAAATTGCCGGGATATTTCCTCAGCAAAGTACAATGTTGTACAAGGATTCTACCTTGGCAGGGGAGAACTGTTGAGCAAAATGTTGCTGCCTACAACTTTACGCCCACTCTCGGCACCATATCCGTGATTTTCGATGATTTTAAGGAAACCCACATTCTATCGAAATCTGCTATTTGCGGTGAAAATTTCCAACGTATCTGGACAACGTTGGCGCCAAGAGTGGAGGCTAGAAAAACTTGAGTTTATGACGGCAACAATGGCACAGGCATCAACATTTACAAGCGCCGACTACTACGGAGTACAGCTTTTGCTCAAGCAGCGTCATGAGCCACAATGCTGGGGATGATGGTGCATATCCGGCGCTTCCATCGCTGTCGCTATAAGTATATCGGGTAACATGCGCGACCACGCCGATCGCAATGAGATCATTCCCACTCAAATCTTTCCTTTCCTATCTAAATTGACTGAACCAGTCATTCACGGCTTGGCTACCGTATGTACTCGGTCCTCGAGATCATGGCCCGTCGGTTTCCTCGTCGGCAGGATCTCACCCTCGGATTGAGCGTGTTCCTCTTTATTTTCATGTTTCTGCCTACCTTTGTTATTCTGCTAGCGGTCATCGTATTCTTTGGGCTCGTGTATCCGCGACTGCGGAAGTCGTACAGCCTTGACCGTGAAAGGGACTCGCAGGAATCGGAAATCAAAGATTGAATGATGATCAGAGCACGGTATGACCATACATGTATTCAATGTGCTCGGTTACGTTCAATCACTAACCGTGTGTTAAGATGCCACCGGGGTGTAATATCAACTGCCACCGGGTCCACGGAAATGCACTGACGCTCCCTTTTGTCTCGGATTGATGGCGCTGTGCAGCGAGCACGGTATTTCGAAGGCGTTTTTGGCTGTAAAGTCTGAAGTTTTCACGTTATTTCACTTTTCGGGGATATGGAGTTTCGAGAACATATATATATGTATGAAGATCTTGATGATCAGAGGATCTACAATAGTAGACGTATACAATGTACAGCCTTCAACCAGTTCATTCTAGAAACACGGTATTCTCAATCTCCGTAATCCTGCTTGCTACATATTAGGTAAAAATAGACGAACAAATCTATTAACGTAAGTGCCTATCAAGTTCGGAACGAAGATACCAAGGTCCCCGTAGTATCCCAAAATGATTGGATATGTGCCATGTAACTCTATGGAGTACTATCTTGGCAGTTCCCTTGACTCATCCCGAGGTCTTCCCGAGGGGTGCATGCGGCTAACGGGTAGGGCTGGTACGTGTTTCACGTGGTTGAAGGTTTCTTTCCTCTTTCCCCGTTCCTCTTTTCCTGGGTCATCTCTTCCTATGAAAACTGATACGAATCCCATCTCCTCGAGAATCCAATTCGAGGGAAAATAATGGGCTGAACAGATTCGTTGTCTTCATGGAAGTTCGATTATTCCAGAATACGGAGCACCCTTCCTAAAAGAACCATCAACATCTGATGGCATCAGATCAACCGCCTAGGGTACCAACCATTTCACCCACCACTATTCTGGTCCACAGCCAGTAAGATGCAGACCGAACAAGAAAAGAAGCTGGAAATCGACCAGGTGCTGCCTGATCGGTTTAGCTTCTTTTCGTCAAAAACGCGACAAGCGACCGCCTCGTCTACGTGGGATGGCCTTTTTCCCAGCGGAAACATCGACCACATCTTCCTGGAGAAGCACAAAAGTCGTCCAGATCCCAACCAGCCAATTTGGTGGATTGACATCTGCGATGCCACTGAACAAGATGTCGATGCCGTCTCGCAAGCCTTGTCTATCCATCCCCTAACAGCAGAGGATATTGCTATTCGTGAGCCTCGAGAGAAAGTCGACGTCTACAAGAACTACTACCTGATCTCGTTCCAGACCCTTGTGGTGGACAACGTCAAGAATGAGCGACCGGCAATTCCCATCTCGGCTGCATTGTACATTCTTGTCTTCCAATATGGTGTGGTCACCTTCTCGCCTAGTGGTTGCGGACATGTGGCTCGGGCGCGAGAGCGAATTCGCAAAATGCATGATCCCACTATATTGACTAGTGACTGGGTCTGCTACGCAATGATGTATGTTCAATCAAATCTCCGCTCAGCACCCCGTATTTAATGGATCTACGGCTAATTAATCTGTAGAGACGATATCATCGACAGCTTCGAGCCATTTGTCCGGGACGCCGAGCGTGAGTCCGAAGCAATTGAGGATCAAGTGTTCATCAGTCGTATCGACGACGCACATGCTCTTATTCCGCAGGTCGACGTCCTCCGAAAGAAAATCAGTCACATTATTCGCTGCCTCAACGGCAAGGTCGATGTCTTAAACGGATTCGTGAAGCGCTGCCAATCTCCCGATAAGCATCCTGTTTTCCCTGACGGTGATCTACTTCTATATCTCGGTGATGTTCAGGACCATTTGGTCACAACCTTGTCGACACTTGGACACATCGATGAGATTATTGGTCGGTCCCAGGCGAATTATTTAGCCCAGATGAGCGCTACAAATCTCCGATTGAGTTTGACCATTAACTCTGGTTTGAGTAAGGTTACTCTCCTGGCTACGATCTTCGTGCCGTGCCACCTGATGACGGGCTTGTGGGGAATGAACGTTCCTGTCCCGGGCGAGAATGCCCAGGGGCTGACGTGGTTTTTTGGCATCGTCGGTGGTTTTGCGGCATTCATGGTCATTTGCATCGCCGCGGCTACGAAATACAAACTCTTGTAGATGGTTGAGGCTGATGGATATATCTAATTTAGCGTATATTGATGCTAGAGACTATGTATTGAATAATTAACTCATCTATTCCACAATGCCATACCTTGTTTGCCCAAATCAAAAGAGCGAACTCATCCATAGCACTTCGTCGTGTTGCAAAGGTTTTGTAGCCCAAATAGCGACAACATATTGATGCTGATCAGAATACCGATGTGGCACAATCGCAGCCACAGTATTGATGAAATATCTCTCGAGAAAAGTATGGTGAAAACATGCACTCAGATTCCGAGGACCTCGATGAACAAGCCATGTTCTTATTGTTGATATCTACATCGACGTAGATAGACGACCTGAAGACTGCATTATATGCATTGCGTCCCAAAGTCTCGCGCTGATGACACCAAGAGTCCACTCGTTATGATTCGATGCCCGTACGTGCAGGACCGGTGATTCCGTAATTTGACGGGGGATCATCCAGTTTGTCAGATTGGAGAAAACACCCGTAACATCCAAGGATGGCAGATTGTGCCGATTCGTACCTATGTAGGTACCTAACACAGCCAGCCACAATTGCGGATATGGAGTTGTGGGGCTGAAACTCCACGGCCAAAACACCGCGAGGCGCAGTAGACGTAGATCCATACATCGAGAGATGCATGCGCTGGATTCCGTAGGACAGTTGAACATGTGTAAAGCCGTTCCGAGAATATATGCAAACTCATTCTCAGTCATAAGTCGAGGACAGCGCGCGCGTACAACGCACGTCGTACATCGATGTAGAGTGTGCAGAAAGCGCGTCCTAAAGTGTGACAAGCATCCGACCGGAACAAGCGAAAACAAGAACCTCAGCGCCAATAATAATAACACCCAAATATGGCAGCCTGACGGTCGATCCTAAGAACAACTCACCAATGATGTTGACATGCTAGGTCATGGACCCGGTTTTCCGGTCTCTCAACCTTGGCATCCTTATAGGGAGATTTGTGGAGAACGCGTCATTGGTCTGATTAATTGGATATTGAGGTCCAATATACGGAGTATGGAGTAGCCCCTGGAGCATTTCAGGGTTGACATCATGCCAGGGATATGGTATAGGGTGACGAAAGACGCGAGGTTGAGAATGTATTATTCATAGGTCAAATGTTGTCAAAACATTCCTTGGAAGGGTCTTAGTGAGGATCTCCGGGCCTGAGACAAAAAAACGGGAAAAGGGTGTGGCGTTGGGAAATCATCATGCCAAGCTGCCAAGGCCTCAAAATAAGCCTGGCCCGATTCCAAGCTTCCAGTTCCCCCTTAAGACTTCGCGTGTCATCTGTCGGCTTCACCTTTTCTATCTTCATCTACTGTCTTGTCGTCAAAGGCTTGCTGCCTTCTTTCATCTGTTGTTTTCCTCTGAAATACATGCGTAAGTAGTATCCAGAGAGGGCTCAAAGCTATAGCTACAGCTATCCGCAGATCTCGTCTCCACTCCGGTATATCTGGCTAACAATGTTCCCTTATACAGACCAGATTCACACGTGGGCGAAAGCTCACGCATCTTCTACCGGATTGCCAGACCAGACTCCTTCCCAACAGGCCGCCCACCCTGTTGATCCCGAAAAGCCTCCTCAACATGGACAAGTGAATGTGCCAGTGGAGGACCCTACTCCGGGGTCCGTCTCGGAAACCAACTCAAAGCCGGGTCTTCTGATCCGTATGCGAAATGGCTCCGGCCGTTTTTATCACCATACCGCGGACGCTATCTGCCACAGCTGGATTAATGTCCTGCTGATCTTCGTACCGGTGGGTATTGCCTGCGAGGCCGCGGGTCTTGACCCAGCCATCATCTTCGCGATGAATGCAGTGGCCATCATTCCCCTGGCTGGACTGCTCAGTCATGCTACGGAGAGTGTCGCCAGTCGCCTTGGTGACACCGTCGGAGCTTTGATCAACGTCACTTTTGGAAATGCAGTCGAATTGATCATCTTCATCATCGCTCTGGTGAAGAATGAGATCCGCATCGTCCAAGCATCGCTTCTCGGCTCCATTCTCGCCAATCTGTTGTTGATCATGGGTATGGCTTTCCTCGCTGGTGGCCTTCGCTTCCGAGAACAGATTTACAACAGTACCGTTACTCAGATGAGTGCTTGTCTGCTCAGTTTGAGTGTGGTCAGTCTTCTCTTGCCGACTGCTTTCCACGCATCGTGGTCAGATGGCGCTAACGCCGATCACGAAACGCTCAAAGTCAGCCGTGGTACCAGTGTCGTTCTTCTATTGGTGTATATTCTCTACATCATCTTCCAGCTCAGAACACACTCGTATCTCTACGCCAGTATCCCCCAAGCCATCATTGATGAAGAATCCAAACCCGGCGTTTTGGCGGAATTCATGAACAGCTCTTCAGATTCTTCATCTAGTTCCAGTGATGAGTCGGACGACACTACGACTTCCTGGAGCACTGCCAAACGGATCAAAAGAGCAATGAAGTATCGCAGGCGTCGAAAGTCAAGTACAAGTTCGAAAGGGACAATCTCCCATAACTCCTTCCAGAAGAAGGCTATGGCATCGACCTCCAATGAAAATCACGGTTCCGTCTCCAATTCCATTGGCAGCCAAGACCAAATTGAACTTAGTGATGAACTTCGTTACGATGCCGACGATGACGTTCAGCCCTCTTCCACGGTCCGTTCTCGCGATTTTGGTTTGGCACTGGGCCGTATGGACAGCAGTGCGAGCAAGAAGTCGAGGAAACGGGATCACAAGAGGCGCAAGGCCCAGAAAGCAGAGAAAAAGGCTCAGATCGCGGCGCCCGAGGACAGCGGTCCCTCGTCCGATCAACAGCCAGCCCTCAAGGGATTCCCATCCGCCTCTAACGTCGCTGGCTTAGAAGGCGCAGGGGATGATCCTCCGAAACGCCGTTCTCCTTTCGGACCTATTCCGTCTCTGCTTTCCAACACTGTTTTCAGCTCCCAGTCACCAGCGGTTTCACCCCGTATCGGGGCAACTGCTTCGCGCCCAGGGATTTCTCGCAGCAACTCGCTCCCCGCACATATCAGTCGTCCTCCGCCGGCCGGAAACGCAGTGCAGTTTGCCCGCGGTGCTTCTCGTTTAACTGGGCAGGATGACGCCGTAGGTCCGGAGATAGCTTCTCAAGCCCCGAAATCCACAATGTCACGTACCGCTGCTGTTGTCATGCTCCTGCTGTCCACTGCCTTAGTGGCTGTGTGTGCTGAATTCTTGGTCGACGCTATTCCCGAAATGATCGCAAGCTCAAGTGTCAGCGAAGCCTTCATTGGTCTCATTATCCTGCCCATCGTCGGCAATGCAGCTGAGCACGTTACTGCCGTCAGTGTCGCCGCCAAGAACAAGATGGACCTGTCGATTGGTGTGTCCGTTGGTAGTAGTATTCAAATTGGTAAGACTCCATCCATTCCAAGGTTCCTGATGAGGTGTCTACATGTGCACGTCTGACCGTTCCAACAGCTATTTTCGTCACGCCGCTGGTCGTCATCCTGGGCTGGTCTATGGACAAGGACATGTCTCTGTACTTTACGCTGTTCGAGACTATTTGTCTATTTGTGACGACCTTCGTTGTCAACTTCCTCGTTTTAGACGGCCGAAGCAACTATTTAGAGGGTGTCCTCCTAATTGCAGCCTATATCATCATCGCGTGAGTTTATCCCTATCCTTCATGTCGTTTCGATGTGCTAAACATTCCCTCAGCCTATCTGCGTTCTTCTACCCGCCTAGTACGGAATCAAGTGTTATCGCAGGCTCAGGGGTATAATCTTGAACCAATGGTGATGGGATGTTGAGCATGGATCATTTTGACCGTCAAGGTACGGCAGTGCATGGTCTCCTTCGATTGCTAACGCTAGAGCGCCATTCAATTACTACATACATACACAAGTATGATAACGCGCTTCCTTCGAACTATCTGTTATTACTCCTCTGATAGGCAAGTTTGTAGTAGTGCATGTAGTGTGAGCGGGAATAACATTGAATACATTCGATGTACCTTTCCCAAAGATTCTTCTCGTATTGCTCGCTGGTATATATGGAGATCTTCAAGTACATCAACTGCTCTAGCAACGTCCATCGAATGGATCACGAGGAAATGCCCTATGTGGCCGATCGTCGCGGTACCCGTATGGCCCCGGCGGGTTGGGTCCAGGCCGCTCTTGTTCCGCATATTATTTCAGCCAAAGTCCACGCTCGGATGC
This sequence comes from Penicillium egyptiacum, assembly GCA_911456345.1. Lineage (NCBI taxonomy): Eukaryota > Fungi > Ascomycota > Eurotiomycetes > Eurotiales > Aspergillaceae > Penicillium > Penicillium egyptiacum. The sequence continues at coordinate 86,568 of CAJVRC010000906.1, forward strand.
CGGCGCGTACGTGCAACATACGTATACACCGGATGCATATCTAGTATGAAATGACAAGGCATCAATTCACATTTCTAGCTACGTGGTGAGGTGGCGCCCTTGATCCCGACTTACCTACATCAGCCATGTACTGATTTGGTGTTTCAATATTTCTGAAACCAATCGCGAGTAGTTCTGTCGGAGCACACCCCCTCGTAGAGAACTAAATGCGCCAAGCCCCAGTCCCTATATCCACCAGCCACGTGTGTGACAGTCAGTGGCTGTGTTTTCGATAACTCGGTTGCCTGAGCCACATCGTGGCTCCGCAGAGACATGAGTGGCACACGACAGGTTGATTTTATCCCGCAATCCTTCATACCCCTATAGAGGGGAACTCTCCACTGCGGGCAATATGACCCCTATTTTGTATTATTTGTACATCGTTGCCAATATACATGTAGATAGACCCATTTTTATACAAATGGTCCGAGACTAGACCGTGGAAATAGTCAAGCTCCTGGGTGGAGCAAAGTCGCTCCTGATCTGACTGCAACCCCTCTACTCCGTCCACGGGTATATGTATTATTGTGACACACTAACATTGCACAGGGGTCACTTGGCATTCTGAAATCCAATTGGTCATTTGGCTGGCTAGCCCTGCAAGGCGATGGGATTGTCAATCCGACTATTCTGTCCACTCCAGGGGCTCGTGGAGCCTTTATATTGCATCTGCCTAATCGGAGCAGACATTAACTTGGGCGCTAACATATAGTTGTAACTCCTTAGAAGTGGGGGCATAATCCTAGTGTTGGACAGATTGTGGAGTTGTCTCTTTCGGTTCTGGTCGGAAGGTGATGGTCTACAACGGTGTTCTCTGCGCTTCTTTCCCATAAAAGCCCTCTTCGCTCCCCTCTTTCTCAGTCGTACTCATTTTCTCTTCCCTCCTTCATCTCTCCATAGCAGCACTCATTATGTCGTACGCTCCACCTTACGGCGATCCTTATGCTCGCCCTCCCCCAGACCGTCCACCATACGACCCTTACGGGCGCCCACCTTCTGATCCTTATGCGCGCCCTCCCCAAGATGGATATCCAGCATACGACCGAGGCCCATACAGTGCACCCCCGCCTGTAGCCCGTCCCCCTCCGGGTCCCCCACCTCCCCTGCCACAGGGCTGGGTCCAGGAATGGGAGCCCAGCACCCGTCGCGCATTCTACGTAGAACAAGCCACTGGTCGGTCCCAGTGGGAGACGCCTCCGCCTTACCAGCAGCCTGCCTACTCTGGGTACAATGATGGCTCTCGCAGCGTTCCTCCTCCCGAGCCCCAGGGTGGCTATTATGCGCCTCCCCCGGGCCCTCCACCTGCACCTGTGCCTTACGATGACCGTAGCCCTGGCTACTATCAGCGCGAAGAGCCTGAGAAGAAGAGCAGCAACGCTGGGAAATATCTCGCAGCGGGTGCTGCTGGTTTGGCTGTCGGTGGTATTGGCGGTGCTTTGCTTGAACATGAGTTTGGTATGTGATTTTTTTTCGCTGTGATTGGACCGTTTTGTTTTTGCACATGCTAATTATTTTTCTAGGCGGCGACTCGGATAAATCAGATCTCGAAGAAGCTTACGAGCAGGGCCGTGAAGACCAACAAGAGGCTTATGAGGCCTATGACAGTGATTGATGGTGGTTGGTGATTGTTTTCACCCATGGGCTGTTGCTTGAAGGTCTCTCATCAGTCGATCGTTCTTCTAAGATTCATAGGGTCGAGGGTTGCATTTTGCGAAGGTCTTCCATCATTACATTTGCTATTCCTTAACATTGCATCGAGATATTCTCTACTATCATTTCTTTTGAATGCCGAACCATCTTTAAAGACAACACCTGTTCCATTTTACTTCCAACACAATATCTCCCCATGCAACAAGCCAAACCAGGCATCTTCATCTTCCACAAACTGCCTCCACCCCTTTGCAATGACTTCCAAATCCTCCGGCTCTGCAAAGCTCTCCTCAACAACATTCTTTGCAAACCCAGAAGATCTAGCCCTCTCCTCCATAGATCCACCCCAATACGTCCTCTCTTCATCACTCCCAAAACACCAAGCCCCCGCACTCCGCTTCACTCTCCCACTGTCAAACCCAGCCTCCCGCGCCCAAACATGGATCATCCTCCCAGGGTGCGGATTGCCACCTTTAGCAAGTTGCATGCGCTCCATAACCTCTCGCCACTTAGCAATCCCCACGGACTCGGGATACCAGCTCAACTCCGCGGACTCGCGACATGCAACAATACCGCCGTCCTTGGCGACTCGCCGCATTTCCTTGAGCGCATGAATTGGATCAGCGATATGCTGTAGAACCTGATGCGCATGTACAACGTCGAAGGTATTATCCTCGAATGGCAGGGCATGGATATTTCCTTCTCGGAACGTAACATTCGACACGCCTTCCGCTTGCGCAAGGGCACGCGCAGCTTCTAGTGGATCGGGCACATATTCCACGCCTGTGACATGTCCGGATGGGACCTGTTTTGCGAGGGAAATTGTGATAGAGCCAGGTCCGCAGCCCACATCCAGGATTGTCATGTCCGGTTTCAAATGTGGAAGGAGGTATGGCGCGGAGTTGGAGGCTGTGCGCCAGCTGTGGGTGCGGAGCACTGAGGTTGAGTGGTCTGTTGTGTAGACTTGAGGCATAGTTAGTAAATTGTGGTCGGAGTTGTAATTGCAATTGTAATTGTCGCTTTGGTTGAAGGCGTGTGTTTGGGTGAGATCGGCAGCGGACTTTATAGTTGTGGGGGAATCTGGACCTGCTTCGGAATTCCGTAATGATCTTCGGTAGGGCTCAGGTGTCGCCTTTTAATTTACTAGTCAACTAACCAAGGTTAATTCAACGACTTCAACTTAAGGCATTTAATTGTTTCCTCCACTTCTATGAACATGTGTTGAAGTTTTATGTAGTGAACTATAAGCGTTTAAACCATGAAGTCAAAAGGACTTAACTGGGAGAGAGAGCTAGAAAGTCCAAACTGGCTCTAATGTAAAACAGGAAACGTCTGAGATATACAAAGAGCCGAACTGAAGACAATGCGTGTTTTTATTTCCTGGACAACATTCCTGCTAACTACGTAGTAGCTTTAAGAGGTGCCCAGATGGATGACTTCATTGCTTGGCATTTAGTGCGGAACTCCGGAAATCTCCACGGAATTCCGAGCTTCTCTCCGATTGTATTTCATCTTCACAATGGAGGAAGTCTCAGGCAGATCCGGGCCAGCAACCCCTGCTTCATCTCGTATCCCCCGCACTTCGCGAAGAAAGGCATGTCGAAAATGCGTAGAAGCCAAAACTGCATGTGATCTCGGAAAGCCGAGATGCAAGCGATGCAGAGATCGAGGCATTAGTTGCGAATATCCAGCAAACGTGAAACCGAGAAGTGGTGCTAATGCAGATAATCAATACGCCACTGTGGATGTCAGCCCTCTCAGCACTATTTCTGGTGCAATATCTCTGGATTCCACATGGCCAGAGGGTCTGATTAGAAGCACCGGAAATGTATCTCATACCCCGAGTTACCCTACCATTACAGATACTGGACCAGTTCATCAAGATGCCACTGCTGTCTTGAACTTTCAGGAAATTGATTTGGCGCCCATGATCGATGCAGAGGAAATTCGCGATCGCTGGTTACGCCCCTACATCTCAAGCTCGACGGTCCAAGAGCCCAAGCAGTTGAATGTTCACACCATACAGTATCTCACCTGTGTGTTGAAATCGTATCTTAGGAATCTGCTCAACTCAACTCCGCCGCCTTTTGTTCATTCGATGCAACAGATGGGGACTTGTCCGCCTGTCTTGGCTTATTGTTTCACCCTGGTTCGGGCGTGGTTGACTCGGATTCCTGGGTGTGAACCCTTGATTCTCGGGACGATGCGAGGAGAGATGAGAAAGATTGAAAACCAGGTATGCTGGCACCTTATTATTCGTTGCATGCCAGCCTAATATAACACAGGATGCCCTTCGAAGCGACTTTGATAGCCTATGCTCGTTCCAGGCATATCTCATCTACTTCATGACGATGCATTTCTTTCCTCGTACAGACACCGTCGAAGAACCCGGCCCTTTTGATTCCCAAGCCCTGATAGAAATGCAACAAATTGCTTTCCAATCCGCCAAAGCAGGTCTCATCTGCAGAGCAGAAGAATCCCACACCCGACCCACCTGGGAGTCATGGATCGTCGCCTCTGCCAAGCGTCGTACCCTTTTTACCATGTATCTCTTCACCAACGTCTACAATACTCAGGTCGGGCTGCCGAATTTTGTTGCTGGAGAACTGAGAGGAACCATGGCCCCGGAAAGCAAAATACTCTGGGAAGCTTCAGACCGCGCCGTTTGGGAAAGAGCATACAATCGGCACTTGTCTCGCTGGGAGGATGGGATGCTCGAGATATCGGAGCTGTGGAGGTCTGCTGAGACTGGGACAGACGCCCGACGGGAGAAGATTGAGCGGTGGTTGCAATCTGCTGATGAGTTTGGGATGATGTTATTTTCTGTTTGTGCACATATCCATGGGTGCTAGTCACCTATCCATACCAGCTTAATTTGGGGATGAAGAAATCCAGAACAAGGATATTAGACACTATGGCGCAGTTATATTAACCGAAACCTTGCATTTGCTTAGTTACATTGCTCTCTCGCGGTGTAACTACATTTTATACTCGAATTACATGTCCGTAGAAGTCCCAGACCATCAGTGTTTCGACATACTGGCCATCTGCTCAGCCGAAGAATCAAGAACAGCTTTGATGGGCTCCTTTGAGATCATGCGCGCAAACCATTCCTTCTCATTTGGGAACTCATCAGCGTCGAACTCTCCATCACCCAGTGCTGCGCGGGCCCCCTTTTGCCAAGGAATGAACGCTACATCAGCGTACGACATTTTGTTGCCGACAAGCCAAGGACCATCCCCAAGGTTCTTGTCGTTTCCCTCCTTCTGCTTGCCCAACCACTTGTCAAGCACGCCCGTCACGCGTTTGACTTCGTCGACATAGCGTTTCACTGCACTAGGGACCTTCTCCGCGTGGTAGATCTTGAACCAATAAGCTTGTCCATAATACGGCCCTTGACCAGTGGCCTGGAGGTGGAGGAACGACCGGGCAAGCTCGGCTTCTGCGCTGCCCGGTGTAAAGCTGAGCTTGCGGGGTTCATTGGTGTCATAGCGCTCTATGAGGTACTCGATGATGGCACCACTCTCCCAAATGGTCAAGTTGGTGTTTGGGTCATGGATCGAAGGTAGCCGTCCATTGGGGTTGATCGCTTCATACTCAGGTTCCTTGACTTTAGCGAATGTGACTGGAACGGATTCAAATGGCACTTCGAGGAGTGTGAGGACGATTCCGACTTTCAGGGGATTCGGGCCAACGATTCCACCGTAGAGCTGAATGGGTTTGATCGTGGATGACATTGTTGGGATTCAATTGTGATTGAAGCTGGAATGACGATTGTGATCATATTTACAGCGATGGGTTTCCATTTTATATGCAGGTTCCATCGGTTCTGTTCAATTCGCATCTTCTCATTTCTTCTCTGCAATTCTCATTATCAATTATTGATACAAGCGGATGGATTTGTAACAATTTGTCCTCAAAGCTTCGTCCGCTGTTCGTCCGAATGTCAAAGCACTGGGGAGGGGTGCAGTTATTAGTAATTTTCGGACTCGGGCATTTTTAGGGCCGAAGACCCCTGCATTGTGCGGTTTTATGTTATTCTGGCAGATTACTAGTGGGCCTTCTAAGGCCTTGGCACGGAGGATATTGAGTGGATGAAGATATGTACGTATATGTAGTAGTAGTAGATGGTTGCCCCAGTGAAGAATATCTTCCTCTTTTCTAGCTCAGGTACCGCCTTCCCCGGGGGACCGCCTTCCCACCCGGGACACGAGATCCATGGTTAGGTCTATTGTTTGAAGTGACGGAAATCATACCCGTAGACTTGTAGTCCTTTGAGTCTGGGCTCCTTCTACCGGTCGAAATTGCACCGTTGTCGTAGTAACTGAGGAAGAAGTGGAAGGTACTAACCAAATTAGTAACGGTTTCCTTCGAAATGACGAGACTGCGACCCCGCACTCGTGAGTACCACACACTATACAAGTACACGCCTCCGCACTTTTCGTTCTTTTCTCCTTGTCTTTTCCCTCCTATAAACACAATGTCTCCACTGCACTTACCTGCATAGCACCACATGCTCATATTCCATAGATCAGACATCAGCTTTCTATCAACTCTGCCGCAACTCTTGTCGACTCTTGCGAGGAGCTAATGTGCATCCGCTCAGTTCCGACAACTACAAACGGAACACAAAGGTGAAAGCTCAAATTTTATGTCCACAGAATGCGTAGATACTCCGGTTTGTTACATGTTTTTCCCTACCACTATTGGGTATCACACCCCGACGACGACAAGTTCCCACATCTCACAAGTGTGGGGTTGTCGATTGTTGTATGCCTCTAGATACCTAGAGCAAAGGAGACAGTCACAGCATGCAGACAGTTTGAGCAGTCTGTCTACGTGAAAACGAGGTCTCTACATTCAGATACGTATATTTCGAACACGCCAAGAAATATATATTTTCAATTGTAAATATCAAATCCAAAACCAATTCATCATCTAACCGGCCCTTACATTTTTTTTACAAAAATTACAGACCCTCCTAACGGAGGGTCCGCCACCCAAATGAAAGGGATCACCCAAACGACAGATTTCTTTTTAATCCCACCTTTTTACTTTACTCCTA
>CAJVRC010000907.1:0-35379 GCA_911456345.1 Penicillium egyptiacum
TTCTAGAGCTTTGAGAGCGAATTGGTGGCATAGTAGGTGGTTAAAGAAGAAGGGTTAAAATAATTGACGCGTTTTGGGTGGGGTGCGTCACTCGGTGGTGTGCGTCACTCGGTAGTGAAATACGTTACACACCGTCCCCCGACATTAGACCGACCAACCCATCTCAGAGCACCGGCATTTACCCCTTGTAATTGCCCGATTGATGGTCGTTGCTAAGCCTTCCAAACTTTGCCGAATACAAGATGTCAGCGAAGCTCTAACTTGGTTGAATTGTTGTGGCGGTGATCGCCGCTGGAAAACAAAGTATGGTTCAATCTTGTGCTATATGACAGCATTTTTGCTCGGTATAAGCTGTCTAACCAAAGCTTTCTCTGTCACACCCTGGCGTAGGCCTCACATGAGGAGCAACTGCGTCCGAGGCAAAAGATGAGTTCGTCGAATCCCTTCGTTTCGGAGATGCCTCGATATATTCCTGGGTTGGGAAGGCGGTGAGAAATGTCCTTTTGCATCAACCTTACGAGTACTCAGTGGTGTCACTTTCATCCATCAACCATTTTCAAGTACCTTCTTATCGGCCTTCTGCAGTGCCTGTTCGGATACGCTAAGGGCTTCGCCCGCCCGGCCTTACACCACGACGTTTGACGTACGCTCCACCCATCCTTAGCTCACCATGGCTTCGCGACGCGAAATCCATAGCAGTGAAGAATCAGCTGACTCTGGGGCGTCATCCATTGCACGAGATGCTAGAATTGCTTATCTTTTCTTGGATGCAACAGAACTTGAACTGGAGACAGACTCAGCCATTCTCCAGCGATCGCTCAGCTTAAAATCCGTCATTTCGACGACCTCCTCTTTCAGCCGCCGCTTCCAAAGTGCGCGTTTTCGACCGGACCTGCAGGAGATCAATCAAATCGGCAGTGGCCTACAAGGTGCCATCTTCGAGGTGGTTGGGAAGCCCTACGTTCTCAAAAAAGAAAGTCCAGGCAATGAAGCACGATCCTCAAATCTCCGGCGCGAGTATAAAACCCACTGCGATGTTTCGGCCGCATTCGAACGCTACCGAAGCGCAACTCACAACATGGTCCACGTTCCTAAACCCCACAAGTTTATCTTCAAAACACGAAACGACGCGTTCTGGGATGAAGTCTTTCCGAAAATGCCCCAGGCTTACCGCAAGCGCGGGAACGTCATCACCATGGAACGGATTCTTCCATTACCGAAGGTCGTACGAAAAGCGCTCATAACTTATTTCTGTGGTCGCGAACGGGATCTTAGTATCACTGACATCGAATCCCTTCTCAATAACCCCAGCAACAAGCACTGCCTCGCCCGAGTCTATTTGGGCAAGACTAATGTTTCGATCAATCAGGATAACCTAGCCCCACTCAGAAATTTCCCTTTCCACCTCGGTTTCATGAAGGAACTTAGCATCGATACCCTTGCGCTTGCTAAGGAAATGGGCAAGGCATATGCAACCTTACACTGGGGCGCCGCCACAAACGGCGATGATGTGGAGTTCGTGCTTGGCACATCAGCCTCAGAGGAACCGAGAGCTTTCGTTGAGTCTCCGGACTTTCAGCACCGCGCCGTTGGACTCTATCTTTTGGACTTCGGCCAATGCGAGGCGGTTGACTTAACGCAGGATTGTGATGTCGTTTACCAAGCGTTCAAAGGGGCTATGGTAACGGGTGATAACCAGCTTTTTATCCCACATTCCTCCACTAGCCCGGCATTGTTCGCAGCCTTCAAGAAGGGATATATTGATGCTGGTAGTGTCATTCTATCAGCCAAGCCCAAGCAGCTTAACAACAAGTTTAGCATGGAAGATTTCATGCAGGAGTATGAGGAATATGCTGAGGATCTAGTGTATTAGCTTACTCACCGTGCATCCAAGGATACACTCGGCCATGAAAATGGACCGATGGTTGAAGTCTACCTCGTGGTTTATCTCTTGGATCTTTTTCTAAAGACCTTTTCGCTGCTTTCTATTAGAAGGGAATCAAATTCATAGCTCAACTTCCTGAGGACTGACTTGGAGGAGAAAAGATGAGTAATCTACCAAAGACCCGGGAAAATAGCTGGCGACAATTTCCGATGAATTCAAGCACCCAGAGAATGATAGCGGCGACATAGTCTAAGAAGTATGAGTGGCTAGACTTATTTCACCTCGAACCGTGTATAATCAGTAGGTAAACGCACCTGGACTTAGCACGAGTTTGAGGTTAGGTCTTTTATGTTCGTGGCGAGCAAGGCAGAGGTTACGTGACGGTGTATTAAGGCGCTAAACCTGAAGAGGAAAACCTAAACGGAACAGGCAATTCACAGGTCCGTCGTTTACACCATGCATAAGTAGGGTCTTGGATATATATATCACTGCCGGGAAGCTTAAGACAATCTGAGTTGCCGTGAAGACGCCCCTTTAACTTGTTAGGACTAATAGAAATATATGGAGAGAAAATATTGTCGAAGAAGAAAGTGAAATAAATGTTTCCAATAAGAAGCTCACGCACGACTTTCAAGACAAGCATCGACCATAGATTCTATACACTTTATTTCTCAAGACACTATAGTATTAAATATGTCCTGGGAAGATCCATCCTCGTATAGAGTATCGTAACTGTCTTATTCCTTTCCTTAACCCGCTCTATTACATGATGTTACTGAACTTAAAGGATCCTCAATAGTAGCAAAGAGAGGAGCTGTATGGAGTAGATGAATTACCAGATCAACAGACCTGGTTAGTGCTGGTGCCTTTGCAAAAGGGAATCAATAGTGGAAATTACAGATAGAATGGCCACGGTTGAGGCTGGAGCATGGGAAATGATAACGGTGAAAAGCCGGAGCGGCTGGACTCCTTGGGACGTGCCTGTCCTCGTGGCTCAGTGTCTCGGAAAAGCCCCCCCGGGGATAAAGAAAAGAGACAAAGGATGCATCAAAACCATCAAGGTTGGAAGGGAGTAAAACCGTTCTTCTTAGGTTGTGCTCTTACATCGTAGGATCATGTCTACGGCTGTGGATTCGGATGAGCAAAGACAAGGAGTAACCTCATGTCGACGGAAATGAGACGCTCTGTCCATTGACACTGATAAAATCTTAATATACTGTCGAGCATTTAAGGGCAACGGTGAATCATATCTTTCCAAAACTCCGAAATCAGCCGTGGGATGATCCCGTCCAAGGCAAATGCAAGACTTGCCCTTCAACACTTTTATAGTGATGATACGCATATGGGAATCCCACCCGCTAGGTTCCGAGGTCGCTTTATTTTTCATATAGTCAAGAAATCGTTAAAGCATGTTAGTAAGCTGGCTTGTTTGTTTCCTCCACTCACAGTATAGTAAGCTACTTCCGATGAATCTCTGGTCAGCCCAGTATTCTTTATTGATGCATTTCCTTCCAAATCTCAGTTAGGAATAGAATCCCCCAGCAAGAACACGCGGAACAAAACCTCAAGGTGCAAGATACGACTATCGTGTTTCTTCGAGACAGTTCATGCATAGCCATTCTCAACCTAGGTACTTATAGCGATAGCATTCACCGTCGATCAGCGCTACGGAGTATACGGATATCCGTGGATTCACGCTATGAGTCACCCACGGAGATCCACCGAGCTGCTCTGAGTGGCTGCTGGTGTCCAATATCAGAGTTCCTCTTCTATAAAGCTCCCCATAATTTGCTTGGGGGCCGGCATCGCAGGATGTCTGAACGATGTTGTCACATTGGCCGACAGAGGCAGAGTAGTCAGTAGCTAGTTCAACCGGAAAGTCGCAACGGTGTCACGTAGGACTCGGATTATTGAGATGAAGAGATCACTTTAACGGATTGGACTTGGCAAGTAAGCCTAAGCCAATGGGAAGAGCACGCAACACGACACGGTTGAGTGGCTGTGTCAAGACAATATAGACCCGAGCAACCCGTAGGTTCTTCCAAGGTTGATGTTAACAGATCCTATACACTCATCGAAGGCAGGGACGTGACGGGCATCTAATAGGGTTCAGGCCGCCGGTCTCGGGATTGCCAATATCTTGGACAAGCCTTGGTCAAACTCTCTCCTAAGGCATTGGCCACTTGGCGGCTCATAGGCAGAGGCCCCAAGGCTTGGAAGCTTACGCTATTCGGGAGTGAGGTTGGTGATAAGCTCTCCCGTTGGTGGACCTCAAGCTCATGCTTGCCCACAAGCGAAATCGGAGCCCAAAGGGCGTGTGCCATGACTCTTGGTGTTTTCTTTGTGCTTAGGTGGAATATATTATAGGCGGTGCCCCTGCTGTTGTGATCTTCAATCTTTGAACTCTTTCCTTTTTTCCCTTCCTTTGTCATACACCAGAGACTGACCATATTATTACGAGCTGACTTTTGATCTCGTCCAGAACTACACATACTAATGACAAAGACTAACAGAAACCCTCCCCCCCTTATCTTCCGCGGGCTTGGCAGGCACCGAACACAAAAGATCCACCATCGCTTCGACTCTACGCCGTTACGAGAGAATAATTACCCCGGAACCCAGACCAGACCAGACCATGATAGGAATGGAAATGGCTTTTCCCAGGTCATCGCTCCAGATGGCATTGGATGGCATTGGATGACATTGGCTATTGCCGTCTCATTACGGGGCAAATTGCCGGGGTAAGCGGGTATGAAGCTTCGAGACATGCGCAACGGAAAAGGAGGGGAATGGCCCCAACGTTGCATTCGGAAAGGAAGATCAATCATATGGCGATTACGGAATCCGGAGTATAATGATTATTGACCTTGCAGGAATCTCCCTCGACAGCGAATATCCGAAAACGGATATGTTCCCCCCAACCCCCTGCCGCCTCAGCCGAAGGCGCGAGTCCACCCATCAAACGTTGCCGACGCCTTGCCAATACAATATAGAATCCCGGTCAATCACTTTGCCGAATATATCCCGATGGTTGTACAAGCGCGGAGCGTGGACTTGACTCCGGCATTTTGAAGGGGGAAAACACGATAATTTCCCCTCGTGGCGAATTGCGCCGGAAACATTCTCAACTGGGAAATTTTCAACATCACCGGCAATCTCCGATTGGAGAGTCTCGACGTGATTCGATGGAAAAAACAGGAAGTGGACTCGGAGTGGCCCTTCCAGAAATCCCCAGATGCCAAAACGCAAGACCAGCTCATTTGTCGCTCTGATTGATCCAAACCTGAGTCAGTCCACCCGACGCTCGGGCTTTCATTGCTTGACTGTTCGCTTCCGCATGTGTGGTTACATTCGTGGGTCAATTCCCTCGAATTCAGCCATTCGCCGTTGGACGATAAACACTGCCGATCGCATCCGCGGTCGAGCTGCGAACAATGGCCCATATCCGACCTTCTCAGATGAGCCTTAGTGGCATGGGGGCATGGCACATGGCGTGCAATTTGGTTTTTATTCTTTTTTCTTTTTTCGCTCGAGATAAGAAACTCCTCCGGTCCCACTTCACCTCGGTTGTTGGGTAAATGAAAAGTCCCATATATAATATTAATCACGTCCTTTTTTTGCCCTCTTTCTCTACTCTGATTGTGTTTTTTCCCAGGCCCTCTTGAAAAAGAAGGCATCATCTGGTCTCGTAGCCATGTCGTCCACAGACCGTGAGATGGAGACTCCTGCTGCGTATGTATCTTTCTGTCTGGAAAATTCATGGGTGCAACTAACCCTTATCTTCAGAGCTCCGTCCTACGATACCGAGCAGGTCACCCAGCATGCTGTCCTGAATGAAAAGGCTATGGACGTCGATTTCGACAAGGAGAACCAGGTCACCCCGGATGGCGGCGAACCTACTCTCTACGAGAAGACTTCCTTGCGCCATGTCGCAGAGAACCTCCCCATCTCCGCCTGGTTGGTGGCCGTCGTCGAGCTGTGTGAGCGATTCACCTACTACGGCATGTCCGGTCTGTTCCAGAACTACATCCAGCGACCTCGGGATGGTAGCCAGGGACGTGGTGCACTCGGTATGGATCACCAAGGTGCCACCGGTCTCACTACCTTCTTCCAGTTCTGGTGTTATGTTACTCCCATCATCGGTGCCATTATCGCCGATCAGTATCTCGGCAAGTACAAGACCATTGTGGTGTTCTGTATCGTCTACATGGTTGGTCTTCTCGTCCTGGTCTGTACCTCAATTCCTACTGCATTGGACCACGGCGCGGGCCTCGGCGGTTTCATTGCTGCCATCTTGATCATCGGTCTAGGTACCGGTGGTATCAAGAGTAACGTGGCTCCTTTGATTGCGGATCAGTACAAGCGCAAGAAGATGGCCATTTCCACCACCAAGAAGGGCGAGCGCGTCGTCATCGACCCCTCCCTGACCATTCAGCGTATCTACATGATCTTTTACGGATGCATCAACATCGGTTCGCTGTCCCTTCTCGCCACTCCCTACATGGAGCTGTATATCGACTTCTGGCCCGCCTTCCTTCTGTGTCTCTGTATGTTCATGGTCGGTACTTTGGTGATTGTTCTCGGCCGCAAGTACTACGTCGTTCGCCCACCCCAGGGTTCCATCATCACCGACGCTTTCCGTGCCCTCTGGATCATGATCAAGAACCGCAACATGGATGCCCCCAAGCCCTCATGGCAGAACGAGCACAACGGCGCGTCCGCTGTCACCTGGGACGACCACTTTATCGACGAGCTGAAGCGCGCTCTGGTCGCCTGCCGCGTGTTTGCCTTCTACCCGATCTACTGGGTTGTCTACGGACAGTTCTCCAGCAACTTCGTCACCCAAGCCGGCCAAATGGAAGGCCACGGTATCCCCAACGATCTGATGCAGAACTTTGACCCCATCTCTATCATCGTTTTCATTCCCATTCTCGAAACCTGCGTCTACCCCGTGATGCGCCGCATGAAGATCCAGTTCCGCCCAATCACCCGTATCTCCCTTGGCTTCGTCGTCGCCTCGCTCGCCATGATGTACGCCGCTATCGTGCAACACCTGATCTACTCAGCCGGACCTTGCTACGGCAATCCTCTGTGCGATGCCTCGAAGGTCGACGGCACAGCGTACGGCAACAACGTGCACATCGCCATTCAAACCCCGGCCTATGTCTTCATCGGTCTGTCTGAGATTTTCGCCTCTGTCTCTGGTCTCGAGTACGCATACACCAAGGCACCACCCAGCATGAAGTCTTTCGTGCAGTCGATGTACCTCCTCACGAACGCGTTCGGATCCGCTATCGCCGAAGCACTCACTCCCGCCGCCTTCGATCCCGCCATCATGTGGATGTTCACCGGTCTTGCCTGTGCCTCCTTCCTGTGCGGTATCATCTTCTACGCCACCTTCCGCCACCTGAACGCGAAGGAAGATGACATGAACGCTCTCGATGCCGACGACGACATGCCCGAGGCTCCGATTGACGCGTCACGGCGCCAGTCCAAGGCCGAGTAAGCATTGCGACTGGTGTTTTTGTAATATTTTGTTCGTCTTGTTCTTTTGGCATTGGCATTTGCATGCAAGTATCTGTTATCTCTTACGCTGGGATCGTCCTTTTTTCATCTTTGCATCATCGGAGCGGGACCCTCTGTGTGTTCTATAACTGCTGTGCAGATCGTGAGACGTGGTATGATACGTATGATGCTTTAATTTAGTATATAACTCATAAATGAAATTGGAAATAATCAATATATATGGAAGAAATCCACTCCACATCTTGTCTTAATGTTTTATCCACTAGGAGTACTATATATGCATCACCACCGTTCCATTTCCATATGATATGGTGATCCTAAACTCCAACACCTCCACCGCTACCTCAGCCATCCAACGCCAGTGGGAAACTCGGTCTTGAGGCTGGCCGCGGGGACAGACTTTCACAATGGCACGAATCATGATTTACAGCAGTTTGCATAGACTCTTGAAGTGGGTTCAACTCCATATCTTCAAGGATTTTCCCTACACCGTTTTCGCGATAAATGGATCAAGTAGATAGAATGCAATGCCTGGAAAGGTTCAATCGAGGTACGAGTAGGTGACATCGGGGCAACAATCCTTGTAAGTTGAGATTTGCGCCAATAAAGCCAATAAAGAGCATGTACAGTATAATACGGTATCAGGAACTTCAAATATTTCAACAAATGGTGCAGATTGCATAGGCTACGCGATTTTAATGCAGTCCCCTTCTCGGAAGGGGTAAAACAAGATTTTCCCTGTCAATATTTATGTCCCAAAGTGGAAATAGGCGAGGTATAGCCCGAACTAGCGTTTATTATATACATATGCTACACAGACGGTACACCAGCACCTGTTGTATTTTATAAGGCAAAAATAGAATCAATGGTAGTTGAAATGGCAACACAAGGGTTGAAGCGTTCTATATTGAACTGATTCTGGTAGAGGCCAAATAGAATAGCTTGTTACCCGAATCGGAAGAAAAACATCGGTTTAAGTTTACGGGGACTTTCCAAGATGGGAAGATACTTGGAAGAAACGACTGGGTTACCGCTTTGGGCTATATTATAGCCATTGCCATTATAGTATGATATATAATATTGCTCTATGTAGACTCGACTAGGCTGTTGGCAATGCTATACTATATTTTTTATAATATTGCGGTTGTTCGGCTGGGTCAGGCCATACTTCTTTGACATTCTTTACAGAACATATACGAAGGCATCAGTATTAGATCTGATGTCCCACATATGTACATCATCTTGCTAAACAGACATTGCAACGAGATGAGGCTCATGGAACCTTCCAAATGTCCTGATTGGCCAGGTTTCACAAGCTTCACATCCAATTTTTAGCAAGGTTAGGTTCCTTACTCCGTACATACGCATGCTATTTCCGACTTGTTGCCTGCCAGGTAGCAGCATTTGATGTCCATCTGACTGGATTGCATTCCTATTGGAATAGTCCACAGTTACATACATATGTCTTTCATCAAGTCCATACATCATAATCATGACGTGCAGACTCACGTTGCCACAGCGGACCGTTGAGCAGGTACTCGGTACAAGTCATAGAGTGGGTACTACTGCCAAAAGCCAAGTATCCAGTACCTTGGAAAATATATCCCGCCGATCCCTCTTGGTCATCGAATCAAGGTCGATCTGACTGTCTTAAATAGAACAGCCTCAGCCACACACAGGGTGAATGGCCAATTTCGCAGACTCCACTACAATGTAGGAACAACGGTGCACTGTCCACTCTGTAGGAAATTGTTAAAAATAGGGGGAGACCCTTAAAAATTCACCCTGAACTTGAAGACTCGTATGGAATTTATGGACCTATGAAATCAAAAAACTATTAAGCCCATTTAATTCAAAATTAATACTTAATTCTGCTATTCAGCGCGACTAACACCCGGACCTTATTGGCTTCGTTGTCCTGACACCGCCAGCGCTTCTGCCGTCACCTCCACTTCTCCCGTCTCACCCTTCCCTCCTTCATCTCCCCCCTACTATCATTGTCTTATTTCACGCATTCGAGAACCTGAGAATCTGCACATCATGAGTGTGAGTGAACCAATGTGAAACGTCCTTGATTACCTGAGTTTGCTTTCTGACGCGACTTTCCCTAGTACCAGAGCTTAGGGGATAACAACTCAGGCGGCTACGGCCAGTACAACCCGTACGGAAGTCAGCAGCAGAATCCCTATGGGGGCCAGGAACAACAGCAGAGCTATGGATATGGTGCTGGTTACAACCAGGCTGGTGCCGCGGAGCAGGGAAATGGTGGCTATGGTATGCTGATCGGATAATTGATGACCTTGCGACGACGCTGATTCATCGACAGAGATGTCCAACATCAACCAATCCGCATCTGGTGGCCCAACAGCGATTCTCAACAAGTGCAAGGATATGAACGAGGGCATCAGCGAGCTGACCAAGAAGCGCGAGAACCAATTGGTCGGTGCCCAAAAGGCCCTTTTGGACTCAAGCACCGGCAAGGAAGACCAGGCCTCGCGCCAAACACTCGATTACATTGAGGACGAGATCAACACTGCGCTGCGCTATCTACGCGACCAGTTCAAGCGCATCAAGGAGACACCGGGGTCCGGCGACCCACGCGTGCAGGGCCAGGTCGAGAACGTCAGTCGCAACCTGCGTCGTGAGATTGAGCAGTACCAGCGCACACAGAGCGACTTCCAGAAGCGCCTCGAGGAGCAAGTGCGCCGCCGATACGAGATTGCCAACCCCGAGGCTACCCCCGAGGAATTGGAGCAGGGTGTGCAGAATGTCTTGATGGGACAGGAGCAGAGCTTTGTTGTATGTTGTCTCCGAATCGATCTTTAGGGGTCAGTTGCTAATATTTGAGGAATAGGTTCCCGGTACTCGCACTCGCCAGGCCAACGATGCCCGTCAGGCCACTCTGCAGCGTTCCGCCGCCATCCGCAAAATCGAGCAGGATTTGATCGAGCTTAGCCACCTGTACAATGAGGTCGCAGAGCTTGTGCACCAGCAGGAGCCTGCAGTCCAGCAGATTCAACAGTCAGCCGAGGAGACGCACCGCAACGTCGAGCAGGGCAACACCAAGCTTGACAGCGCTATTCAGAGCGCAAAGAACGCTCGGCGCTGGAAGTGGTATGCGTTGATCATTATCAGTGAGTATTTACCCGTCTGCGCAGATCTGGCCGACCCGCTAACCTACTTTCCAGTCATTATTATTGGAATTGTCGTCGGTGTGGCGGTCGGTGTCACCAACGCCAACAAGTCAAAGTAGTGACTTTTCAGTTCCACTACAGCCCTTTCCTACCTCCTCCATGTACGACCTTTCCCAGGGATCGACGCATCTCCGCATCTTCCCATTTGTCTTTGTCCCCTCGTTATACCACCCCTTCGCATTTCCTTCTTGTGTAAAAGCAATGTCTTTCAAACCCTCTTTTCGTTGTGTCTTTGCCTCCTAGCTGTACTTGCGTGTTCGTGTACAGCTGCTCCGCGCCTACCACGCGATGGCCCTTGATGATTGTCACTACTTCGGGGCTCGTGATGTCGCGGCGCATGGATGTATATACTAGATTGTTGCTTTCTTCGGCACCCTGTTTGGCGCTAGAACCTATGTAATACCGTCTAATAATCGATTCCTTTGTGTATGAGGCTGACGTATGCCGCCGTAGCTGAGTCCCGGAACCGTAGATGATTTGTACAGTGTAATGTGATCCATTGCGAGTCATCGTCTGGGGGTATCCGACTCGATGGACTCTCTCAGAATAACGAGCACCTGAACGCCCAATCAATCGGCTATCTATGCCTTCTCATTCCTCTCCTTCTCACGCTGCTCCTCAGCCGGGGTCTTCGTCTTCAACTGCAGTGCATGCAGTCCGCCCTCGCGAGCCATCTCTTCCTTGAATAATGCGTAGACCATACGGTGCCGAGCGGGCTGCATCTTCGACTCGAAGGAATCGGAGACAATTGTCACACTACAAGAGATTAGATATCACTCGTGCAGTTCGGATGTGGGGAACGGACTGGAAATGCGTCTCCTTCGACGTTGACCCTTCCATTGCAGCGTGGTGCGCATGGAGATGAGAGTCATTCCGAATCTCGAGTTTCGAAGGTGTGAATGCGTGAGCAATCTACAAGAAAAGGGAGGAGACGTTAGCAATGGTAGTCAACGACGCGGGGGGTTGTGGCTGACCTTGTCGCGCATGACATCCTCCAACGGCGTATTGGAGGCCATCCTCGCAGAAACAGAGAACAAACGGCGAGGGAGCAGACTCGGAAGGCTGCGAGGAAGCATTTAGAAGAAAAGAAGAGAAAGAAGCGATCAAAGGGAGCAGCGAGGAGGAGAGAAACGTCCGCAGTCGAAGCCAATCGGATGCTTTTAATTTCGGAACTTCACTCTCATGACATCAATTCGTCTGTTGCTCGTCACCTCAATTGCGCCTCTTTTCAATAGGTGCATGCTGTGAGATGAATTACTAATATTAAAGATCCAAAATTCATGATGTCTGGCAGTTTACTCTCCCTGCTTTCGCGTTCGAATGCGCGCGTCTGCTTCACTCCGCGGCGAACGCCTCTCAGCGCAAGACTGTTATCGACTCTCCCCAACACACGCATCTTCCGCGCAATCCAGAACCATGACCCTGAAAGCTTGGCTATTGTGCATAGCGTCTCTTCTCGATCATTCACCTACGGTAGTCTAATTGCCGACATCGTTCGCGCTAAGGACGACCTGGAACAGAAGGCCGCGAAAGCGCAGGGCCAATTGGCTGGCGAGCGGGTTGCCTTCCTCGCGGAGAACAGCTATGACTACGTAGGTACTGTTGGATTGAAACCCGTCGAAATATATCTAGAATACTAATAAGCATATAGTGACGCTACTAGCGATCTTTGCTAGTGATGCCATTGCGCTCCCGCTCTCGCCATCATTCCCGACTGGGGAACTGAAGTATATCCTGGATAATTCGCAGGCTAAGGTGCTGCTAGCAACTGAGAAATATGCTGATAAAGGCATGGAAATCTTGCGAGAGGGATTGGAGCATGAGCCTCTATTCTCTATCCGCAATAAGCTCACAGAGGGCGGCGCATCGAGCGGCGAGAGCGTAACCGTGCACGATCTGAAGCAGCCTTCGTCCGGCGGGATGATGTTGTATACATCTGGGACCACGAATCGACCGGTAGGCTCAGTTAGTTCCTTGCAACTAAGGAACTATTACTAACTCGAAACAGAAAGGTGTTCTCATCCCCCAATCGGCCCTGGCCGCGCAAGCATCTTCACTACTAGAAGCATGGAAGTACACACCGGATGACCGACTCCTTCACCTGCTCCCCCTCCACCACATCCACGGCGTGGTAAACGCAATCGTGGCACCAATAGTAGCAGGCTCCTCAATCGAGTTCATGTACCCCTTTAACCCGGACAAAGTCTGGAAACGGCTAGCAGCACCGTTCCTCACATCCAACACCTCAAAACCAGCCATCACATTCCTCACTGCCGTCCCAACCATCTACAACCGCCTCATGGCCACCTTCCCCAAACTAACCCCAGAGCTCCAAAAAGCTGCAAGAGAAGGAATCTCCCCACAAAACCTCCGCTTGAACATCTCCGGCTCCGCCGCCCTCCCAACCCCAACGAAAACCGCCTGGACAAACCTCAGTAACGGCAACGTCCTTCTTGAACGTTTCGGCATGACCGAAGTCGGCATGGCGATTAGCTGCGGTCTCGACCCTGCAGACCGCGTGGACGGCAGCGTCGGCTGGCCGCTCCCAGGCGTTGAAGCCAGACTCGCCGATATGGAGACAGGTGCTGTCATCAAAGTCGAAGAAAAGGATCCCAATGGCCGAGAACGCCAAGGCGAGATCCAGCTCCGCGGCGAAACAATATTCGACCATTACTGGGGAAACGAAAAAGCCACGCGCGAGAGCTTCGTGCAGAGCGATGATGGGGGCGGGGCGTGGTTCTGCACAGGTGATGTAGCTACCCGTCGGATAGTCGATGGAGCTGGTAGTGGAGCGAGCGGGGCTTGGGCTCAGGGACCGATGTATTTCATACAGGGTCGCAGGAGCGTTGATATAATCAAGACTGGGGGTGAGAAGGTTAGCGCGTTAGAGGTTGAGAGGGAGTTACTTTCTCTGTATGTTGTCTCTTTTCTTTCGGATATTGACTTGAAATATCTATACTGACGATGATGCTCAGTCCCCAAATCACTGAAGCTGCGGTCGTTGGTCTCCCGTCTGAGCAATGGGGTCAGAAGATCGCTGCTATAGTTGTTCTTACTCCTGATGCGGCTACTTCAGGTCGTAATGGGCAGTCTTGGGGTCCGATGGATATGCGGCGCGCGTTGAAGGATTCTCTTGCTTCATTTAAGATTCCGCAGGAGATGAAGGTCTTGGAGGCTATCCCGAGGAATGCGATGGGGAAGGTCAATAAGAAGGCGCTTGTGAAGGAGATCTTTGGTGTTTGAAAATTGAAACAACTACACTGTACAATATTGAAAATCTACTTAGACCTAGAGTGAGGTGAGAGGTGGAGACACGTGGACTTATTACTCGCTACTCAGAGAACGCATGTACAGAACTGACCAACAAAGAAGATTGGAGAATTAGATCATTTGTTGTATTGGAAACCTAAATTGCTGGCTCTTAATTTCAAAATCGTAGCACCATGTCAAGGCCTGTGTGCCTGATCGAAAATGGAAACCAAAGCCTAGTCCAAAATGTCCACCTAGATCTTACGGTGAGGACCCTCATTCTGAGCACGGGTAGCATCTGAGTCGACACGGGGATCAAGCTTGTTGGCAATGCTTGAACGATGAGGACCAGTGGTACCAGTAGCACTAGTAGTAGTACCAGTAGCAGGAGTATTGGCAGGAGTATCGTAACTACTGCCAGCGAGAGCACCAGTATCAAGACCGGAGCCACTAATCGCCAGGCCAGTGGGAGCAACAGTAGCACCACGAGTGTGTGTACCGTGGGTGGTAGTACCGGGGCCAGTACCAGCGAGAGTGGACTGGTGCTGAGCACGGCTGTCACGGTCCGAGTCCACACGGCGATCGAGCTTGTTAGCGATGTTGGAGCTATAGGGGCCGGCAGTGGTGATGCCAGTGGTGCCGTGGGTAGATTCAACACTGGCAGCAGTGCCAGCACCAGTGAGACCTTCGTGCTGAGCACGGTCGTCGCGGTCAGAGTCAACGCGGGGGTCGAGCTTGTTAGCGATGTTTGAGCTATGGGGACCGGCATTCGTGCTGCTGCTGTCGGGGGTAGCAATAGGAGCGCCGTGGGTAGCACCAGTTCCAGAGCCCAGAGTAGAGCTGTGAGTGCCTGTAGCGGTGGTGGAGTGAGTAGATCCAACACCAGCACCGGTGCCAGCACCAGTAAGACCCTCGTGGTAGGCACGGTTGTCGCGGTCAGAGTCAACACGGGGATCGGCCTTGTTCGCGATGTTAGAGCTGTGGGGACCGGCCGTGGTGCCAGTCATGCCGTGGGCAGTACCAGAGCTCAAGGCCGAGCCGTGAGTGCCTGTAGCGGTTGTGGTGGTGCGATGGGTAGATCCAAGACTGGTACCAGTTCCAGCGCCAGTGAGGCCTGCTTCATGGCGAGCGCAGTTTTCACGGTCAGAGTCAACACGGGGATTGGCCTTGTCTGCGATGTTGGAGCTGTGGGGGCCGACAATGGTGCTGTCGCTGGTGCCCTGGGTAGATTCCACACCGGCACAGGTGCCAGTCGCACCTGAGGTACCCTGGGTAGTGCCATAGCCCAGAGTAGAGCTGCCGGTGCCTGTAGCGGCGGTTGTGCCGTGAGTTGTCCCAGGAACAGCGCCAGTCACATCGGCGTAGGCAGCACGGTTGTCTCTAAGGCAGTCAGTATCTTCCGGTATTCTGAGGGATATGAGATGTGAGGTGAGGTGAAGTGAGAAACCTTTGTCACTGTCGACGCGGGGGTCAAGCTTGTTGGCCAAGTTGGACTTGTGAGGTCCATGGTTGGAGGACTTGGTCGACTCGTGCGACTCGTCCTTCTTGCCAGTTATGGCCTCTTCGGCCTTGCGTACAAACTGCATGTTGGTATCGATATTGATGGAAGTTGCTACTAAGTAGATGTGGGGTACTGTTGATGGAGAAGTAGACTTGATTGCCCCAGACTGAGGAAAGAAGAGGGTATTTATACCCCTTTTCTATATCGATAGACTCAGGCAAACATTATAATCCATGACGCTCGTGTTTTCAATGTGATGGTGTACAAACATCCTTCAGGTGCCACGGATCTGAGATTGGGTATGATGTAAATACCTAGGTAGCTGGGTTTCCTGTTCTTACATAGCCAGCCACTTAAATCAGGGTATTGTCATAAAAAGACCAAACTGGCCATCATCCTTGATCAGATAAACACAACCTTGGAGTATATATCAAGATCCAAAACAATTGCGTCATGGTTCCCCAAGAAACATGCCAACTATATGCTGGGCAGTGTTGTACTAAAAGCACATCCTAGTCAATTCTATAGCCAACCAGCATGAACTGGAATGAGATCACTGTGACTAATGTATTTAACTTGCTCTTACACCGTAGTCCCGTAGCCTCGGCTTTGTTGTACGTTACCTTGTACTCAGACTTGTGATAGGACGAGTAGAAAGAAGACTGGTTGCTTTATTTGTCTATTAGTGGGGTTAATAACCAGCCAATGGCTTCAGAGACATGAGAACATATTTACATCTTACTTCTTTGTCAAAAGATCACCTCAGACAGTGTGTTGTTGTGTTGTAGTTACCTGCCTACGTCATCGAAACCTATAATCTTAAACATAGTTTGTAGTCACATGATTGGGATATATGGTTTACTTTCTTCTTCTTCATCCAAGCGACATTGACCACGGTATTCTGAAAATATGAGAGCCAACACTTCCTTCACCTGTGAAAGTTGCTTGGCGTGGAGCATGTGATATGAGTCTCTTGAATCTTGTGGTTCCCTAATGCCAGGCCCTGCAAAGACCAAATCCCAAACCTCGATTTGAGGCAAATAGGAGGCCTACGACTTGTGAGACCTCTGAAACAAATCATCAGCGCCGGCAGCTCCAGTGATTGGAGTGCAAATCTAAGATATATGAGACTTTGCTGGGCGAGATCATCTCTCAGGCCACTCATCACTGAGAATATATCGATCCAGAATGTTTTCAAGGTTTGCCACCCAACGTCTGCTCAAATATCTCTAGTTAACTCATCAATAGAACCACGCGGCATTATCGGACACATTATCAGAGACTCTGCGGCGAGAGTCTTTTGAAGAAACACCATGTTCCGGTGCCAAGCTCGAGGATCTCATTGGGTCACATCTCTTTACCCTGCTCGCTTAAACAAGCAGTTAGACTCGAGAAAAATATGGACTGGAGTCCCTACCCTTTCGGCAAGCCTGTTTCCCGATCAGACCATTACACCTCCAATTCAGGACTGCACTTGCAGTCGCTTTGAACGAGATCGCCTCCTTCGCCTTATATTTTCTGGGCCAGCTATGACGAGCGACGAGGAACATTACTGCCCCCAAATACATCAATGGGTTCTCAGTTGGAAATAATCTGAACAAGTACAGATCACTTCTAAGTCGTTCACTCTGATCACCTAGTCGATCGAAGATGAGGTTGAAAAAGGCTCCACCTGGGCACCAAAACCTGCTGATGTCAGCATCCGCTCGATCCGGTCCGAGTGCACGCGTCCAAGATATGTCCTTTAAGTTACATGGACGGTCTGAATTCGGTAATTCAGATCTGTAGGGTTTGCATTTCAGGCTCATAAGGATCTCTGCTGCCAGGCGTGGTGGACCCAAAATTCCTCCCCCTTGCTTGGTGACCCTGACCGTTCTCATTCATGGTTTGGCGCGACATTTACATTGAAAATTGTTGAAAGGAGTATCCCTTGCATTCAATCATAAAATACAAGCCCTTCCCAGGCGCCACAGTCTTTCGATCTGAAGATTCCAGCACCCCACGGGTCGTATAGCAGCCATGTGGATTCTCTCGTTCTGGATTTTCCCCGTGATATCCGGGTGTATGTGGATAGGTAAGGGTCGAAGCACACGAGGAATTGAGCTCACTTAACTAACGGCCTTGTAGCTACACTAGTAGCCTTGCTGTCAACCTGGGCGGCGGATGGAAAGCCAAGATACAGCACTATGAGCGATGAGGCCAGCATTCCGTGAGTACAACCAATGAACCTGCCTTCCGCCAACATAGACTGAGTCAATTGAACAACCAGTTATATTTCCCATATCGGAGCCGAAGGACTCAAACCACTGTTTATTGCAGGAAGTGTAGTAACAGTCGTATTCATGGATCTCGGTCTCCTCTCCGAGCGTTGGCTTCGCCATGCCGGCCAACTTGCCCGAAATAAAGGAAGGTTCGACAAAATCTGCGCTGTTGGATCGATTTTTTTCTCGATTGCTGGGGCTTTAGGTCTCATTCTTCTGTCCATTTTTGATACAAAGAACCATCACGACCTCCACCACGGGTTTTTGGGTATGTTCATAGCGAGCTACGTGGTCTGCGCCATCCTGGTGTGTCTGGAATACATCCAAATCGGCCGATTCTACCACCCACAAGCCCGGATCTTACTAGTCAGCTTCGCCATCAAAGCTCTTTTCGTCGCCTGTGAACTCGCTGTAGCGATTGCATTCGGCGTATGCATGAACGTTGGAAATAAGAAGAACGCATCAGCTGTTTTGGAATGGGGTACGTTTTCAACACTGTTTGATTGTGCAAAAGGAAGCTAACTAGAGTAGTTGCCGCCCTCATATTCGCATTCTTTGTCTTTTCTTTTGTCATTGATCTCCTGCCGTCCGTTCGTACTAAGCGACATGTTCCTCAGGGTGAAAAGTATACTTGGCCACGTGTGGAGGATCGCCCAATTGACTTTTAGGTCGAGAGTACAGTTTGATCTACGCAATTAATCCATACATAGGTAGATACCCGTGGAGGTCAAAATAGCCTTTGCCAATAAGAGACAAGTCTCGGACATTGGCCACATGTGGTGATATCATCCATTCCTGGGGGAAAAAGGAAGAAAACCCCGAACCTCTCGGAAAAGAAAATTAAACAATTCACTAATTTTCAAGCAATTAAATTAAATTAATCCCTGATTCTCAATATGGGCTTCTTCAGACACCCCTGTGGTGCAATGTCGACCATCGCCCATATCCTCCAATGCATCAGTTCATTGATCGTCCTCGGGATCACAGCCTGGGCAGTCCCCGAGACCGAAACGCTTACAGTGGTCTTCTCGTTGGTGGTGGTACATCTCTCTAGATCTTAATATCTTAATATGTAGAAATTCTAACTCGTCACAGGCGGTCCTCACCCCAATCGTCTATGGCATAACACTAAGCACCAGCTAGCTGCATTACCAGAGGCCACAGATGGCATGTTCTCCCTCTGCTTCTGACAGACGCAGTAATTTCCTACCTGTAAGCATCACAATATCAAGCATCCTCAGGTCTATAGTAGTGAATGCTCATCTCCCACCCAGCTGGCTCACGGCATTCATCTTCCTGGCTCTGGATTTCAACCATGTCAGCTGCACCACCCACCTCTGGAACAACGAGACGGTATGTAGCAGGAAGTATGCGGTCGAGTCGTTCAGTTTCATTGCATTGTAAGTGCCATTCTTTTGAATGTGAATCCACTGGCTAATTGCATGGCAGCTTTACTACAGTCTGGGCTATGGCATTCGAGGTTCTGTATACCTACCTGCCGATGAAGGATGCCTCAATGCAGGAAAAGGAAAACAGGGTGATGAGCTTGGAGCATAATCTCCGGGGTGCCGGGTTGATGACCCCTTGAGCAGAAACTGTTCACAAACGCTTCATAGCGATGTCCTCCAAGGCGTAAAATCCTTAAATTATATAACGATTGGCAATGTCTATTGGAGATGCATATAATACATTATTGTACAACTAGTCACCGAAATCAAGCCCATTCGCCCTTCCTCTCAAACGGCTTCACAAACCTGGTCGCCTCCATAGTCACTTGTAGAGTCGCCATATCAATGGCAGTGATATGAGCTTCGACCATGCAGAAGATATCCAGCTTGTCTTTATCTGGGAAATCCTGCGGGATGGTGACCGAGCACTTCACACCAAGATTGGTGATGACACCCGAATACTCCTCGTCCAGATGCCTAGGCTTGGTGCGCGGGGTGCGTAGCAGGCATGGGAATGTGACGGGGAGGTTGCACTCGGAGAAGTAGAATGCGCGGAAGAGGAGCATACAAGCCCAATGCTGTGCCGAATATCTGTCGAGACTTCTGAGACGTGTGCGTAGGGGCTGGGAGTAGATGAGGTGGGCGTCGATGTCAGATTTGGAGAAGGGGAGGAGAGAGGTGGGGGTGGTGTTTGTGTCATTGGTGATTTCAGTGGCAGTCTCTGCTAGATCTGTCACTGCTGGATCCCTCTCCACTAGATCGATCTCTGCAGGATCCGGACTATCAACAAGAGTGTCAAACTGACGGCCGTGTTCGTGTTCGAAACGCAATGCTGCCTCGATTTGGTAATGGGCAATAACATCCGTGTATCGGCGCAGCGGACTGGTGCTCTTGACGTACGTATCCAAGCCCAGGGTGTGGTGCTTAGTTGGGACCGTGGAAGAGTAGGCCAGCGGCACGCTGAGTTCATAGAAACCCTCACCGCCGAAATTGGCCAAGTTTTTGTTGGTGACGCGTCCGTACTCCGGGTCATACCAGGTGCCATCGTAGACAACAGGTATATTGCGTGCGGCGCAAAATTGGCCGGAGATGTGCCCGGCGAGATTCATGATCAGGGACACCAAATTGTCCCGGGATTGGTCGCGAACGTCGTATGGATCATAGGACTGCATATTGAGCCGAATGACTGGATCACCGAGATAGTGGCGTCCGGTTGTGGATTGTAAATCGTACAGCGGCATCGGGGCATCGCCTGACTGGACCGAGACAGAAAGATCTGGACTAAGAGGAGTGAGGTCCATGGCGCCGTTCTTTCTACGGGTTTGGCGGAATGCGAGCATGAGTTGACGCATGATATGGAATCTATCTTTGTCCTCGGGGCGCAGGCCTTCTTGAATTGTTTTACCGTGTGGTATTTGTGGTTCGGTGAACTTGCCACCTATGGTGAAGGATTCCAACTGGTCTTCGGAATCTGGGTCGAAGAAGTCGCGTAGTGTTTTGTGGGTGAGATTGATGACATTGTGAATTGTCCCGTTTTTGATCTCACTATCCAATATCTCTCCTCGAAGATTCATCTTCGCACTGAATGTCAGTACCGGCCGACCAGCTGCCAAACTGAAGTGGGGCTCGGTGAGAGCTTTGGGGAGCATAGGATAAGTGCGTTCCGGGATGTAGGTGGTGAAGAGTCGTGAGGCTGCATACTGGATGATAGGGTTGTCATGCTTGATAAAGGCTGTTGGATTGGCAACGTGGACATGCACCCAGAATGTATTGTGAGATCCTGGGATAGGCTCCAGTGATATACCGTCATCAATCTCTTGCGCCGTCACATCATCCACACAGTAGACCGGAAGATCTCCCCAATCCTTTCTCAGGTGTTGCATGGAATCCTGCAACTGATCGGCAGTGAGCTTGCTGCAAGAGTCCTCAATCTCTTCCAACTCCATGTCCTTTGCGAGGGATATCCCATGCCCAGGAAGCATCAGATACTGGTCAAGGGGTAGAAGGTTCTCCCAAGGCGCTATTATGCCGATCTCCTGCAACAAAAGACGTGTCGAAGCCTCACTCAGACCGAGAGTGTTGTACATCCCAGTGGCACGCATGATATGTGTTGCTGTTGATCTCAAAGTACCCGACGGCATGACAATGGCAGGGACCGAGTACAGCTGCAGATATTCAATGATCATTTGGTCATCTGCACTGAACTTTTCGGTGGGCAGTTCGCGGAACACTAGTGGGTTTCCATCCTGACCAGGCGAATATCTGTTGGAGGATGGTCCCACACTGGACATAATAGTTGGAGAGCGGAGCCTTCTGCTAAGGCGAATCAACCGCTGTGCTTTGCTGATAAATCGGTGCATAGGGTGATCTTTGGACCCCGGGGAATCCTTGCGCATTGTGGCACGAACACAATGTTCTTGGTGTTCATGAGTCCAGTCAACGACCTGTTTAACAACAATGGCGATCCGTTTTGGTTGCACAATATACATCCGGCTGAACAAGGACGTGCCATCCTTTTCGATCAGGAAAGGATGCCGGCGAACAGCTTGATGAACAGCAAACATGTTGACGCTGGTAAGCTCAGATTCCTCAATGCCAAGAGCAGTTGTTGTCAATTCTTCAAGGCTCAAGCAGAGAACTTCGGTATCATCTGCCACCTTGTCATGAAGATTATCCAGTATCTGGGAGTTTTCTCTATAGAATTTCAAGATATGCGTCTTGAAGTTGCTCATCATTCTCAGAAGAGGAGCACCGAGTGGCCTCGGAAGGCCTCCCTCGGGGGCCAGCTGAATATCTTGGCTTGCGACAGCCTCGCCATCCGGGAACCATGGCGTGAGAGGCTCGACAAGTTCAGTAGGTGCAAATCCTTTGATAACGTAGTCAAGCTCCGTGTTGGAGCAAATGCGCCAGTTCCCGTTGCCATTATAGAACTGTTTCTGTTTGTGAACGGACCGC
The DNA here is from genome assembly GCA_911456345.1 of Penicillium egyptiacum. Lineage (NCBI taxonomy): Eukaryota > Fungi > Ascomycota > Eurotiomycetes > Eurotiales > Aspergillaceae > Penicillium > Penicillium egyptiacum. Next base: position 22,020 of record CAJVRC010000907.1, read on the forward strand.
ACGTAGATTCCGTAATTAAACACCCCGTCTGCATTTAAGCGGGCAATTAAGTCGCCTTGCTCGAGGTGTTCACCTTCGAATTCATCTTTATCCATAGCCTCTTGGTTCAACCTGTTCGGGTCACCCCAAGCATCGATTGTGTCGCGGCCGTTAGGCATTGTGCCAATCGACTTGCCCGGTAATTCCAATGGTCGATGCTTTGAGTCAGATCGGCGCACCGGGTCCAAATCATTGGGGTTGGTATCCCGCCACTTCTTTAGGTACTCTCGAATGTCTCCATGCAATTCTAATTGGGACCGAAGGAAGATATTGCTATCGATGGGAACTTTTGGAGGCTCGTCTAGCTCGGATGTTTTCTGCTGAGACGGAACACAATTTAGCGGGGAATACCAGCCTCTTTTTTAGTATAACATACCTCGCTCTCGGCTGGAACGGCTTCAGCTGACCCCAATGTCCTCGTATTGGACAAAAAGCGTCGCCCCCCAGACAACACCGGAAGGTGAGTGGCAGACGCCGTCGACGTACATTCTGCTCGGTTCTGTCGCCATGTGCAGAGTACAGGTGACAGATCTGCACCAGTCAGCTTCTGCAAAGCCCTTATTCTTATAAGTGCCATTGTCAGAGCTTGCGCAGAATGAATGCGCCGCTGGCTCGAAAACTAAGTATATTCTGCCGGCAGCTGCTATACCGCCAAGGGCGGTATAAAAGTTGTCCCGTGATTTTGATATTTCGACCAATCATATCACAGGACAGAAGTATAGAATGTTTATATGGTGAGAACCTTGTTTATATTGTGAATACTAGGTGGATAGTTGAATACTAGGTGAATAGTCATATCCGCATGTCTAGATTAAAGCTTAGCTGATAACCTTCCTCCATTACAGTATCCACCATCAAACAGTCATAGAATTATAACAGATCGATATTAATCGGTCCACGGGTATCACGCAGTCCATCTAGGTCATAAAATACAAACGTATAGATTCACAAATAGGCCATATTATATTCGATAGCCTCTGAGCACAACCAGTGGAATTCGACTACGTAGTATAAAGCCGTGCCTGGTTCCTGTCTCGGTACAATGGATTCGTCGAAACAATGCTAACTAGTAGGATGTTGTGGGTATACCCAGTACATCTTCAAACCACTGGTCATCTCCCAAATCCATTGACTGCATCCAGACAATCTGATCTAGATCTGGAATATGGTGATGGTGACCGGTTGTGTCAGGGTCGGCACTCCGACACGGCCTAGTCTCCACGTCTTGTAACTGAGAACCCATGGTCCATCGAGCTTCAGCCCACAGCCGACATCTGGTCAAAAGCTTGGATAAAAGCTTGAGTAAATGGTCATCGCACTGCAGTTCCTCGCTGCTTAGGTCAAGCTTCTGCAGCATACAGTCCATCGTCGATGTTAGGTCGATGATGTTCCGCACCGCTTGGCTATCCCATTCTGGGTCTTTGAGTGTTGATAGATATTTCAAAAGTGTGATACTCAGAATCATCTGTGACCAAAAGTGAAAGGGTTGGCCGACAAGTTTCGAGCAAGGAATTCTGTAGAACTCGTCCAGCCATGACTTGATATTCTCAACCGACTGCCACAGACACTCGAGGCGTTGGAATTCCAGTAACATCCCACCGTCACCAATTTGTCCAGATTGGCCGAGCGCAGGCGAATCTCGACTTATAGAATAACCGAGCTGATTTATGTATAATCCGACGTATTGAGCGTGTGTATTGAGAATGTCTGCATGTTAAGCCGAGGTTCCCCCCAGGTAAAGATATCAGCAACCACAGCGGAGATAATCTGCCAGGTTATTCACTCGAGGTATATCTTACCTATCTGGTGGTGATGTTTGGGGAATGAAGATCTCAGTTCATGGAGCTGCGTTCGCAAAGTTTTGAGATACAGGAAGCGAGGAGCTGAGGCCGCCACAGGGGCTGTCCCTGTACGAGCGCAATCTATCTCATCCTGTTGTCGAACATGATCCGCTCTTTGTTTTAACAGCTGCAAGCGTACTTGAAAAACGAATACTTCATCCGCAGGGCATGATTTGCTTAGTGTGATGACTCGAAGCGCATCTTCCATCTGAGGCGTCCATCGTATAGCATCTTGACGCCCAAGGTGCGACGAAACACTAGGGATAGCCATAGGCTGTCAGTACGTGTTGGCCGTAAGAGAATCACCAAGGTTATGCGCACTTGGAGCTCAAAATAAAGCAAGCTAATAAAGCCCTCTGGTTTTCCAAAAAGCCGTCGGTGATTTGATCGTTGGGGCTCGTTTCGTCGGCCTCTCCCTGGGTAATAGACATCATGGCTTGCACGTCTGGCGTGGATGGTTTAAACAGCCGCAGATCATACACTAGCGAAATAGCAAGCATCATCAGGCGAGAGACAAGGTCTGCTCTGCCAAGAAAAGCGTCGGTACTCCATGCTAGGTAAATCAATACGCCAAGTAGCAAGTCGATATTTGACTGGAGTTCGAGCAAAGCAGACGTGGATAGTACACGCTTTAGCTCCTCAACTTGAGTCAGTCTTTCCTGCGTCGAGAATATGGTAACTGTCTGGATCGCTTGAAACAAGAAAGGCCTGTTTTGGCGCAGATACAAGCTTGTCATGTCTGGAGTAAGATTGATGAAAGGGAAATACGGCAGCATTCGCGACCGAAAGAAATCGAGCCGGGCGTCTGCTTGATGTGGATTCGGTGATGCTGTGGGGGTCGAGTCCGTCGCAGATTTCGGCCCCTCACTGACACCCAGCCCAGAGCTGGTGTTTATCAGGGTGCCACCTGAATAAAACGTAGAGGATGAAATGCTGTTTCCGCCAAGGGACTGAACTGGTTGAAACGGCTGAAGGACGTTGACGGAAGCCCCCGAAGCCCCCTGGGAAACGAATGACTGCATTGCAGACAGCAAGATCTCCATCTTATCTTCTAGCCGAGCGATGCGCGTATTGGACTCTTCGGTAAGCTGAGCATTGCGCTTGCGAACCGACTCTGATGGCTGACACCTTTTCTTGAGACGGAGACATCTGACAAAAATAATTAGCCGGATGTCATCGGATTAATAGGCCGTTTGTCATTTTGACCTTTCACACTTATCGCAGTTTGCGGTACGGACACATCGGCTCTTTGCCTTGTAGCAATGCGTGCAAGCTTGGCCATAGGTGCTAGATTGGCAGAGGGCCGGCTTTGATCCCTCCATATTGCCTGGATAAGCTATGCTAAAAAACAGGCAGGTGGACAGGAGTCCAAGGTACTTTGTTGTTTGGAGGGAACCGCCGGTAACTCCGGCGTTATATCCGTCTCAGACGGATTTGGCCTCCTAAGTCCGCACTCTGTGCTTTGATACTGTATAGTGAAAAGTCTTCCTATTAAAGAATGCTCGAAACGGTTGTGGTCCTGGTGATTGAAGCTGTAGCGGAATTGGGCAATAGCAGACATTATCCCGAGTTTCGCAGTTTTCGCGATGTCCTTGGCCCGGTCTACGTCCTATATACATGGAGTTTCGCCCTGTGAGCGCTTATAGCGAGAACACTGGGGAAGGCTACTCATCGTGTTCATATCCAGCTTGCGACGGGTGGCGAGAATTAGCCAAGTCAATAAATGAGTAGTGTAATATTAGGATGTTCTATAAAACTACACACCCAAGTTCTATCCTGAACAGAGCCGCTCTCGAATAAAAACGACATCAGACAACTCTTGTGGGTCGGAAAGAATCAATAGTATCCAAACCACATCGGTGGAATATCCACCTGAAGAAAGCGACCATAGCCTTCTCTTGACCAGTGGCCTACTTGCCACCCAGCACTACTTCGTCTCTTGCTGATTTGCTGTCACCGCTGTTGGGAGAATAGTTGGTAATGGCCTGGAGATCTTTGACCTTGCGGATGTCCTTCCATCCAAGTCCGGGAGAAAATACCAAGACGGCGAGACTGACAGCGATACCAAGGTACATCACGTTGTCAATACTTTTAGCGTAGGCCGCGAGCACAGCGGTTAGCTGGGATCCCGATACAAGGCCGCGAATAGAGCGAACTCCTGCAGCGACGATAACTTCTGGGGTGTGGCCAATTTGTGTAGCACGCTGCTGAAGCTCGTGACGAAGGGTGTTGCTGAAAATGGCGTTTGCGGCGATCAGGGAGGTGGAAGCTCCTATGTTTTGCCAAAATATGATAATAGCCATGGCGAGAGGGATCTGCTCTGCAGACACGAGGTTTTGTATAGCGATGTAGGGCTAGAGTAAAGCCGCGGATCAGGGGATGGAATCATCTTTTGCTAACGATTGAACTTACAGCTGCTCCCGTGCAACCGCTTGCAACACCGTAGAGAATCTGGTATCCGATCCATCGTGCAGCTGAGGTCGTAGGACTTAATGTGGACAAGAGCCCGTAACCAATAGCTGATATGGCACCTCCTGCAATAAGAAATGGAAGATAGTAGCCCAAAGCCGAGACTAGGGAGCATCGGTGACCGTCAGTCAAAGGGAACTTTACGACGGATCAAAAATAAAACCCACGACCGTAGACACTTACTCAGGGCTCCCGAAACCATAGTAAACACCACCAAACCGAGCGTGATTGGTAGCATGTGCACGCCGCTCATCAAGGGCGAGTCATCCAGTATTGCCTGGAAGTAAATTGCAATGTAGAAATCAGCCACGAGGACGCTGGACAGGCTGAAGAACATCGTCATTGCAGCCGACCAGATGACTCGGTGTCTGAGCATGGCAAATGGCACCATGGCCTCGTCTCCCTGGTAATACTCCCAGACCAGGAAGAGGCCAAAGGCGACGGCAGACCCAACCAGCAAGCCGATCACAATTGAACTGTTCCAGGCGTGTTGATTCCCGCCAAACTGGAGCCCTAGGAGGAACATGACGACCGCGGGGCAAATGAGCATGAATCCTGGAAGATCCAGAGATTTGATAGCGGTGCCGAGAATCTCTAGCGGTGGACTCTTGGGTTTCTGTTCGGGGATAGTGTTGAAAAGAAGAAACGCGCCGACAATGACGCCTAGAGGTAGATTAATGTAAAAACCTAACACAAGGGCCAAATTAGCCTCTAGAGATTAATGGCAGATGAGGTAACGCACACCACCGCCAGGACACCTTTGTGGTAAATGCCCCTCCGATTATAGGCCCCGTCGCAAGGCCCAGCTGGCCCATGCCCATATTGAGCCCCATAAAAAGCGCCTGTTTCTTCGTTGGGAGGACGGCGGAAATTGTTGTCAGAGCGCCGTTAGCGACTCCAGCGGAACCTGCGCCGGCGATCACACGGCCTATGATGAACATGGGCGACGACTGGGCCGCTCCGCAAATGGCGGAGCCAACCTCGAATATGAAGAAGAAGACAAGAAAGCTCCACTGTATTTTATCAGAATTTATTTTAAGTATTTGCCATGAGCATGTCATATACCTTTATTGAAAACTGGCTGTAGATTTTGCCGCTCAAAGGTTGGAACGCCGCACTTCCGAGCTGGTAGGCGCCGCCATACCTACGCAAGACAGATTAGTACAAGGAAATAGCACCGGTGCTCAAGATCAGTCAACGTAAACCTACCAACCTACGTCTACCAGCGAGTCGAACCGGGAGGTAATGGCTGGGGTGGCCGTGGAGATGACGGCAAGGTCAAGGAAGAATAGGAAATAAGCCAGAGTAACTGATGTAAGGGTAAGGGTGAGTGAAAGCCCAGTAGGATACCCATGCTTGGTCTCATCATCACTGGAGGCACTTTTCACGGGGCTATCTTGCTTCTGCACCAAGTGGTCCTGATCAAATGTGTTTGTAGGAGGCATGTCCGTGGTGTGAGGGCTCGTCTTAGCCATTGCAATATGTAAATAGTTGTCCAATATGCTGTGTTTACAGGACATGTGATTTTCCTAGTAGGTTGCCGCGTTGACTACCTGATCATGATATGCTTGGAAGACATAGGAGCGAATATAGTGCATTTATACTCGAAGTATAAAGTAGGACGGAGTCTGCTTCCGAAATCCGCACAGGCAATTCTTGCAGAGTGAACCGGATTCTGCTTCCTAAATCCTAGTTTAATCTGCCTCGTCTGTCCATTTTAGGTAGTTAGGGTATATCTCTAGTTAACCAGCAAACTCCATAGGGGCCGATTCCGGTCCCCAAATGATGCAACCTTGGCGCGACGTAAAAGCGCCCATCGGAGGAAAGAGAGGAATGAAGCTTGCAGTTAAACAGAGGCTTCAGGGCTAAGTGCTCCTAATCTGTCAGGAAGACAGTCTAGAGATCTACTATATGGAATGGAGTGTTTTGGAAAATCTTCAAGTTGCGTGGAAAAAGAAAGAAACTATCTAACGTATTCCACTACCGAGTCGGCCATCCCAAAACACATGGTAAATGTGATAAATTACAACTTGATATCTTAACAACGGTAGTTTATATAGAGCTTTCCTAATAGCTTAATCTTTTTAGGTGATATCTAGCTTCTCTAGAGAGTTTAGAAAATATTTATGACTTTATGATTGCCATGTGCATATTTCTGGCTTTGAGCAACGTAATTTTCAATAGCGTGATAATGTAGCTTTTAGATTTTCTTGAAATTAATATATAGTGTTTAAAAGCCTTATCAATAGCTATCGAATGACAATGAAATCAAATAATAACATGGTTATTACGATATGAGATTACAAAATATCGCATTGACTATATGTTTTGGGATGGCCGACTCGGTAGTGGAATACGTTACTCGCCTGAGAGTAAATGTAGGTAACTACATAGGTAGTAGCGCTAATATTTGTAAGTAAGGTAGAGGAGGTGGTTAATTAGATAACTGCGAAGTTTTCTTGAAAAAGAAATGCGGATGTCACTAAGGTTGTCTCGTTTTACCTCTTGAGGGTGGTAGGGCGTTTTATGAACTAAACAGACCTACCAAATATCTGTAAGTAACGTATTGTAAAGCCCACTGAGGCTCAATTGACCACCCCCCATGGGATACTCGATCCCTATTTCTTCGACCTCCAAAGCCCTGGTTCCTCCGAGACCCCATCATACATCATAGGAGGCCGGGAATAGTACGCATCCCAATCTGCCGGTTTCTCTAGAGTATTATACCACCACACATAAGTATCCAAGGGAATATACATCCACCCAACCGACTCGAAATCCTCGTCCGTCTCTCCATCATGCCAATTAGGGTGTATTTAGTATTTCCTCTCCTTGGCGATCGAATTACCCCACGGTCTTGACAGAATCTTGATAACAGGATCCGTCATGCGCTCAAGCGACTCCAGACAGATATCGTCCACAAAGAGGCAAAAGTTGTACCGTGTGCCGAGTAGATATTCTGGACCTGCCCATTAGTACTATCAGATTGAAGATCTTTCAGTACTTCGGCATTCGCGACGATTTGGGGTAGTTCATCTGCAGCCCAGGCGTTGAAGTGGTCGCGAGTATCATGTGATGTAGCTCCGTTGAATTTCTCGATATCGTCATTGATGACAAGCTGATTGTGTTTTAGAAGATCCATTCTCTCGTTAGATTCAAGATTATACTTGATGTTTTCTTCTAGCTGTCGGAGCAGGCGCCTCCAGGCGGTCTCATCCTTGTAGGTGCAGCGGTAGATGGCGAATCCCCAGACCGAATTTTTTTATAAAGTGATTGGAGCGGGAAACATGGATGTTCTTGTAACTGTCAAACGTGTTGCGCGTCTGCTGATGTTGTGGCATTCTGGCGATTCTGCGAAGGCTCGTTAGAGAGCTCTGTAGTAGACAGCGCTGTGGCAACGCGAAAGCGATATGAGTGATGGCAGGACGTGAAAGTGACATCAAGCCAGGTTGGGATCCTGTGTTGTGGATAGATACACGATATTCAAAAACGGGACTCTGAAGAGTTGTAGAGGAGACTGGGGTAGGAGTAGGAGTTTCAACTATCGAAACGGATTTTCCCAGCAGTGTCACATGACCAAGAATTGGCTGTTTCCTTCGAGGAGACAAGTGCCATTGCAATTCGATTGTAGTGCTACGAGGTCTTTGGAGACACGGGAAAGACGTGGAATCGGGCAAGCTAGATGTGTACGGTCGGCTGTTTACTGTCGGCCACAACTACGGCGCTGCATGATGAACACGAAGAGCACGGTAAGAAACGGTGAAAATCTAGATTTTCAATTTTAAAACTTCTCCTAATGCCTCCTTCACAATATAACCTTGATCTGGTCGATAGCCTTTTTCAATTGCTCTGCTGCATACACCCACCAGCTTTGACACCGAATCACCCGATGAGCCCCCTAAGGGAAGCTTCTGATGAATCAACGCGACTCTGGTCACGAGAAAATCTTGTACAAACTGCACGATTGTTTCATAGAAAGCCGGTTCAAACTCTTGCCAATGGCCTGCATTCCTTTCAGCTCCGGCATAAATTTATCAGCAAACCCGAACTCCTTTGCAAGGTCTGCTCGTGCCACATCGACATGGGGGCGAAGCTCGGGATAGTCCAAATAATTGAAAACACCAATTGTCTGGTCTCGCTTATCAGCGCTGAAGGTTCACAAAATGCATGTCACAGAAAGTCCCGGAACTCACCTTTCGCAAAGTGCCCAAAACCTGCTTGGTAGGATCCAACTTGGGGTTAGTTGAGACGACGCCGTTGGCTATATTTTTAAGATGAGTATTGACATTGTATTGTACTGTCTCCAAATGTTCATCTTGATGATGTTCATGTCTTTCACAAGGTAGGACATTCCCGTGCGATAGGAGTAGGAACCTAAGATATCAAAGACATGACGTTTGGAGTCACCGGTATTACCCACTCCTTGACGTCTTTGACAAGTTCTCCTGCTAGCGGTAGAGAGACATCGTATACTTTGTTCCAGCCAGCCATAAGGTTCGCCGGACTCAGCTTTGCGGCTTTAATGATATTTCCGTTCGGCAGGATCCCTGACAGTGTTGTTTCTAGAGACCTGGGTATGTATCATATTGAACTGATTCCTTCACCAGTTATTGCTGTTTCCAAGACCGGGAAAATGTGTAAGTAACACTGCTCACCTCCATAAAATGCTCCGCGTTATAACCAGTTTTTGGAAGGTCGGCCAGCCTGGTGAACTGCATTGCAGTGGAGGAACACACATCTTGCAACATGCTTTGAATGAAGTCTGATCAGCCGATTTGACTTCACTGTTGAGTTGAAGATTTGGGAATGCAAAAAATAAGACCTACCTGAAGCCTCCGAAGAGAGACATGGTAGACGATCCATCTCCTTTGAATACGTTTATCCCGGGTGGGTAAATTCGGGGATTGATAACCATGGGCTTCTGAAATAGACTCGATCCCGTGATTAGGTCAACGGCTAGCTTGAATGACCGCGACTTGCCGGGTACTACCCCTGCTCTTGGCTCGATAATATGGGGGATCCGTAGCTCCTCATTTTCTTGCCATTGGGGACCTTATAGAAACGTTTGCTGGCTAGCGTATAGTACCCATCACCTTTACCTACAAACCCATCAACCATGTCACAATAGGAATAAAAGCCACTATAAAAATCGCCATCGCATATCAAAGTCTGGAGGGCCGTCTGATTGGTAGTGCAGCAAAGTGCCTTCTTTCGACCCCCTATCAGTTTCGTCAAGTTAATAATAATTCACTTTGCTCTCTTAGGTTGGAATATGAACTCACAGCTGCATGCACTATAACTGTCGCCTCAGTTGTCTATGGCTAGGGTGATCTCTTCTGCATTACAAGTATTGTTAGCACAATCGCCTTTGCCCACCTAGTAGCAATTTTTAAGGGGAATGGGTTCGTTTTTAGGGTAGTAATAATGATTGCCATAACTAATGGTCGTGCCTGATCTCGTGCGATCCCACTGATAGGCGACGCTTTCCTCGTCGTCCCTACACTTACTATTACTTTTTCTAGGGATAACGGTATCAGCTTTCTATCTATAAAAGCGAAATGTTTAGTGGAGTCAAGAATTCTAGGACGAGACTCACACGCCCTTAGACCAGTAACAACTTTCCAGAAGATTGTCATATAAACCCATCTCACAGTAGAAAGCTTTTCCTCCTCGACCACACTTCCCGGTCCCAGACTCGCCTGGTATGCCACCCTAGCTGGACGAAGAAACCTGGAGTTCGCCAGCATAACATTATCTATTACAGTCACTATAAGCTGGACCGCCCCGCTATTACAATTTTTCAAGCCGCTATCTGTAGGGTAGTAGATAGGCTTCCTATAAGTGCCCTAGCTGGAGTTAATATATAGCTCACTCAATAGTATTGCATATACTTATATCTTTTCCTTTACAGCCTACTTTGTTATGACCAACCATGGTCTATAGGGAGCAGCTAGCTGCTTAAGGGTTGTCTAAATTAATAGCCCCCTCAAACTTGTGACAACCACCGCTAAGGTAGGTCTTAATGATACTAACTAAAGGTTGTTGCTTATCTGCTTGAGCTAAGCTCGATGATTTACCTAGCTCATCATTTCCTATAAGTGCTTTGTAGGTATTCTATTTGTAATCACCTATAGAAGTTAGTCGATTACTATCTATATTACCCCTTCGCTTTTGCCGAAAGATTTTATACCTAAGTCCGAGGCCTAAATAAGCGAATTAGAGAAGCTAATACTATTCGCCCACTCGACCTTTTGCTTGAAGGTGCCTTCACTATCATACGAGATCCACTAGTTGGTGTCCTATATGAAGTACTTGACCGCTGCCTCTTTGTTATATATGACCTTAATATCGGAATTGTTTGACAAGATCTGTTGAACCTTAGTAGGCAAGATCTTCAAATGTTAGACTCTAAGCCACGATATACGAATAAGTCAGGATAGTTAAAACTTATAGCCACTAGTGTCCGTGCATATACTAGGTTTCGCACTACCACTGAAAGTATAGCTAGGGGCGGTGCAGCTAGCACTTTTAAGGGTAAAGGCTCTGCCGTAGAACCTAAAGCCTATTAAAACCTGAGATGGCTTTGCCTTAGCTCTCTATAGAGGCTCGGTAGCTAGTTTTATCTTAGTTAAGTTGGTGTGTGCCTGAACGATTGAGCCACTGCGAATTAAGTTAGGTACAACTTAATACTTCGTTGAAAAATGAAGAGAATGTCCTTGCATTAGATTGCTACTGTCCTAGATCCTATACAAATCGTATGACATCTATTCAGGTTAGCTGATACCTTAAACCCGTACGGTTATAACTTATCAGATTCATCTAGTCGGCGTATTTGAGCATGTTTGACAAATCGAACTAGCGCATATACCAATATGATGACGGCGTAGTAAAGGTAATACCTAAAGCCCGTCCGGAATCTTTGAAAGTGCTACGGAGCTCTTTAAGCAACTGCACGTAGTTCCTAGTGTCCTCTTTGCTTCCCCCGCGATCTCTAGCACCAGGATATTCCCTACACAATATCAGCTAAGGGTTGATCAAATAGGGATTGCTGGTATAATACTAACAATGTCAACACCATCAAAGCCGTATTGATTTAGAAATAATAACGCATTCCTTGCAAATGCCTTTCGATTCGACGAACTCTTTGCAATATTGCCGAACGCAGCTTGGGTAACGGTGTTATTGTCAGAGAATGTCCATCCACCGATACTCACGAAGATCTTCAGATCTGATTTGGTCAACTTTAGGGCTGCAATATCGTCAAATAGTGACACGGGGGTGGCGACGTCCATTGTCATGATTTCAAATGTCGATAGGTTGGTATATGCAAATGTATAGTTAAGATGAGTGAGGGCATCCACTAGACGAACAATCAGACTAATCGCCCGGGTATTTCCATTTTCGTTTCCAGGATTTTGAACAAAGTCTTATAGGGCAGATCGCTAGGTGAAGTTTGATGACACTTTGATCGATCATTCCACGCTTCGTAGTAGCCAATTACTAAGTCAAATTAGCCATGCTAGCGATAACTGAATGCTCGATCTCATACCTTTTGAAAGCGTCTGGCTTTTTAGAGATCCGCCCGGGGGAGTAGGATGTACAACGCAATCTAACTGACATGTATCATCGCAGAAGTCTGTCACCCGTTATTAGAGAAACCTTGAGTAGATTGAGCAGTCAAATTCAGATAGAACTAACCGCTCGTTGTTCCGCAAAAGCCATGTTGAGAGCAGCTTCATTCAATGGTTAGTTAACAATACAATACGGCGGAGCGTCGGGGCCAGGGCTCACCAGGTATTTAGTAGACAAGTCACATTTGCCGGGCTTGAATACTTGAATACTCGCCACACTCAGCGGTAGCATCGCAGTTACTCAAGCAGCCAGTACCATAGTAGGTTGGGCCATAGCCACAATAGCCGCCGACAGGTGTTGACGAGGGAGGTTAGCTTTATTCCTACCACTCAAGATTCGAATGTCATACTACCACAGCAAGCTCCGTTGTTACAAGGATCTGGAGAAAATTTATCAGTCACGAAGCAGAGGGGCTGGCATTATAAAACTTACTGGCTGCATTGCAGCTGTAGTTATCACGACGAGGTAGAGAATGATCCGTGGGACGTTGTGCGATAGATGCTTGGTGGGAATGTCCCCGGTGGTGGTCATGTGCAAGCCGAGCGTGGACATAGGGCGAAAAGGACAGAAACCAGATGACTTGAAATAATGTGTTCATTTTACGTCAGCCTCTAGTCCCATATGCTGGGTATTATGCTCGAGAAGAGAATATTGAGATCGAACAAATTAGGAGATCTAGGACTCTTAAAATACAAAGCATTCCCTTTGGCCGACGGCTTAGGTCCATATCTGTCATGAAAAAAATCATTACTCTCGTGCAATTCTATCTTGTTGAAAACTAATTTACTTTCACGCTAGAGCGCATCTCGGCAAAACACTGAGGCCGTTGTCCATATGCAGGAAACGAGGACTTGATGACTGGGCATCTGGCCTTCCGTCCCCCGAAGCTCAAATAAACGCTGGCACATCCGCCATAATTCGCGGTCGTTGGGCCGGTCGAGCTGGAAATTCGCCCTTGCTTCGTCGAGACTAGCCGCGAAACATCTACTCAGTCGGTAGTGGGGCGAGAGGGGGTGAAGGTAAGGTTATCATCCACACTCGATGCCTTATGTACCGTGTATCACTGGCCTGCGTTGAGAGTGACATCTGCAGAAAGTCCGCGCTGTCCGCATCCGTGCTCTCGCTCGCGTCGGTGGTAGTGTCAATAATAATAGGCGCGTCACGGGCGTGACCAGCCGCGTCTCGGATCGGCAGACTGCTCGGCTGAATCAGTCGCTGCACTCCGTCTGGACAGTTTTGCCTTGCCTGATAGCGAGAACCGCCTCCCAAGGAATTCATAGTGAGCGAAGTGGGGTCAGGTGTATTTCTGTAGCTTTTAGTGGAATCGGCGGTAGATGGTGATCGGTTGGGGGGGGGGGGGGGGGGGGGGGGGGGGGGGT
>CAJVRC010000907.1:35496-128598 GCA_911456345.1 Penicillium egyptiacum
AGGAGTGAATTCACCTCCTCTTTCATTGAAAACACTTGTAGGAAATGCCTAAGCTAAATGTGTGTTGACTTGTGACAAGCAGACAACGCCAAATTCATCAGCCATCAAGGCGGCCAGCGAAATCGCCAAGCTCCTACATTGCTATCCCGGTGAACATCTCCGAAGCTCCGTCGGCACTTCTCAACACAGGGGTGTGCAAAGACGTCGGCGATTTGACCCATGCTCTTGGTTCAGCCTATCGGACTGGTTACTCTGCGCAGGGTTCATACATAGACCCATAATGATTGCGCTATACCTCCGTACCTTGCTCTCTCGCTCTGAAAGTCCCAATGCGCGACCTCTCCGACTTCGCAAAGAAACGACTTTCAGCATGACCGCGTTGGTCCAAATTCCCCATGATCTCCAACTATTTTTCCTCTAATTGAAAGTATTGACGAAGATCACTGCGTATTGGCGGGGAGGAAACGTATTCGTTATCGTTTACGGAGTATATACATGAATGTGCTCACCTCGGCCCCCGGTTCGGAGCGAACGCATGCTTCATATGAATCGAATATGTAGGATTATTGACAGAGGTTTGTCGATCTAGCGAAAGCCCACAGAGAAACTTGGATTACCACGAGTATCATTTCCTAATTGGCTTAAGCGAGACGTGACGGATTTTCAGTGTGTCAGGGGCAGTCCCCCGCAATTTTGGCGGTTTACGGAGTGAAGCCGGACGAGTTCCACTTGCGGATCCTCTTTCGCCTCACTTCATTTTAAGGAGTACTTGATTTCTCGACTATGAACAACATCAATTATGTACTTTATACGGAGTATTTTGTCCAATTATTGTGGCCGGCTGGGTCAGTACCACTAACTTCCAGTGAAGCCTCGTTTATTGTCCAGGAATAGCGATTGATTCTACGGAGTAGTGGCACGCCAACGTCCCCCAGGGATGATCTGTCGATCACTGGGCTGATTCCGACAAGGTTATTGCCTTTCTACTCATTCCGCAAGTTTAGCCGATTAACAAGGAAATTGCCAGATTAGAACCTGCTGCTGCATGTCCCAGCCCTATGTTGTCGAACATATCTGGCATGGAAATTAGGCGACCAAATATCCGATGCCTGTATGTGAGCGCAAAATAGTCATTCGGCTATGCAAAGTTCGGTCCGAGCGCAGACACACTTGACTCGGACGACCTATCCAACAGAGGCATGCACAGAGCATCCGAGGTCTGTGTTTGCCCGTTCCGTTGCCATGTGCCTCCATTCACTCTGTCTGCGGAGTGCGCAGAAGTGAACTCCCAGTGAAATGCGTACACCGAGCACGGTGATGAACTCGTTACAAATTGATATTCTACTTGTGACTTTTTCCGGACTCCACGAGCAGGAGGACTTGCCCAATCGGGAACCGCGTGGTCCGACCCGACATGGATGGAATGGAGTCCCTAAACAATACCTCCGCAGAGGATTCTTCTCTTAGCTCTTGTGGCTCGGTCTCCTTCATTTTTGGGTCCACCATTCAAGAGGGGTGGGTTCAGTGGCTTGAAGAATACCCTCCGATTATGGAGCCTCCAAAGCCGAACCTTCGAAGCTATCGAAGGATCATATAAACTAAAGCCATAGGTCGCACTGTGGAACTGATTTCGAGTGCGTATATTCGTCGGGGCATACATTCTGACCCTGGATCATCCCATAGTATTCCTTTCTCTTGCATGTTTTTGCCGTACTATATTTATAATATTGTCTACTCCCTTTGACAACATGCTCTCGGGCAATGGATGGCGCGCTCTGGCGCTGTCCCTGGCTCTTGTCCCCCAGGCAATGGCAGATATATGCGCGACACTCGAGGCTGGCGGCATTGATATCGAAAAACGTGTTTCATTGGCCTACAATACCGATTTGACCAAGTATTGGTCCACGGCATGCGGTGAGCTCAAGCCAACATGCATTGCAGTTCCGTCCAGTGCGTCGGAGATGGCGCAGGTTATCAAGAACTTGCACGACGTGGAGACTCTCTTGTTCGTTCTCTCTTTGCATAAACAGCAATGGTGTGGCTAACCCTAAGCAGTGCCATCAAGAGCGGAGGCCATAACCCCAACAATGGATTTGCTAGCGTCCAGGACGGATTGCTGATCTCGACTAAGAATCTGGATCAGGTTGACTATAACCCCGAGGATCATACTGCTGTTATCGGTCCTGGGCTTTCATGGGAAGAGGCCCAGCAAGGCCTTGCAGGAACTGGTCGGACCATCGTCGGAGGTCGAATGGGAGGAGTTGGAGTCGGTGGATATATGCTCGGAGGTATGTGATTCAGAAATCTGCACTGAGTTTTTCTAAAATGATTTACAGGTGGTATGAGTTTCCTGAGTACGCAGTATGGCTGGGCGGCAAACAATATCAAGGACTTCGAAATTGTCCTGGCGAATGGCACTATTGTCCACGCAACCGAAACCGAAAACCCAGGTAAGTGATACTATATCAACTTGAAATTGTCGACACACTAACACTCGACAGACCTCTTCAAAAGCTTGAAGGGAGGCGGCAACAACTTCGGAGTTGTTACTGCATACACCATGCAGACTCATCCTCAAGACCACAAGGTCTGGGGTGGCAACTATGTTTACACAGCCGACAAAGCACCCGAGATTCTCACGGCAGTGCGCAACTTCACCGACGAGTATCCCGACGACAAGGCGGCAATAATCGTGACATTCGAGCGCAGTCTTGTACTTGACCTCTGTATTTTGTTCCTCTTCTACGATGGCCCCGAGCCCCCCTCCGGAGTTTTCGACGAGTTTACTGATATTGAACACACCTCAACCGCCAAGACCTGGGACACCTACTACGACCTACTCAAGCACAACGACTTCTTCATTCTCAAGTAAAACGAGCAAGTCTTAATCCTTAATTTTTTTTGCTGACTGGTTACTAGGGGACAGCGCTACAACATCGCCACCGAGACCACGCCCCTTCCCAACAAAATCGTGGGAACCGCCCCGCTCCAGGAGTACTACGAGCATTTCCGCGATGTGACCGGGTCCGTACTAGAAGTGGCCGGGATACTGGGCTCAATTGCCTTCCAGCCCCTGCCCACGACATTCTCCCAGAAGGCCAAGGACCGCGGTGGAGTAAGGATTCCATTCCCAATGAAAGAAATAGGAAGATCATTCTACTGACAAACCCCCAGGACCTCCTGGACATTCCCTCGGATCAACCCTACATTGTCATTGAGCTCGACTTCTCCTACGGCTTATCAGTCGACGACAACAAGGTCGACGCAGCCATCATCGAGCTCTACCAGGGGATGGGCAACCTAGTCCAAAGGAATATCGACAAGGGTCTTCTTCCCGATGTGTATCGACCATTGTTTATGAACGACGCATACTACCGCCAGGATTACTGGGGCCGTATTAGCCCTGGCTCCAAGGCGCTTGCTCTGAAGACGAGAAAGGCGTATGATCCCGAAGGGTTCTTCCAGACGCGGACCAGTGGAGGCTGGAGGCTGAAGGACTAAAGGACCCGGTCTAGACGCATTAGATATATTTATCTCTTCTATGATTATATTTACGAAGACCTAATCAATTGGTTTTTATTATATGACTATATGACTCGAGAAAAAAGTGCTGGGAAGAGATGCGTGGACGATCCGCCCATGACACGTTCTGTAGTATGACTTCCCGTTACTCAGACCCCTGCCAAGCGGCTCCAAGGGAAAAAAAATAAAAAATAACACCCTTGCCGAATATTGAGGCTAGATGCAATGCCCTGAAACGTGATCTACTGTGCATTTTCCATCCTAGTCAATAATTAGATCAAAAGTAGGCGCCTGCTTCAGATTCGCAGACGCCCAGGGAACGAGTGGCTGAGAGCCACCCGGGGCGAGTTAGGGTTTTCTTCCAAGCGCCAGGGTGGATTCGTCAATCGAACCTATATTGTATATATTATTATATTATTGTAAGCATTCTTCCAATAGTATATTATCTTTAGCAAAGAGCTATGCGATCGCATACTATCTTAAGCTACCATTCATGCCGATCGCTGTATCCAGCTCAATGAAAGCCGATCCAATGAGGACACTCCAATCTGTAACACACAAAGACATAGCCCGGCTTGGAGAATCGAGAGAGTCTAGATTTGATACTAATTTAGTCTGGTCTGGACTTCGGATATCTATATAAAGAGCCGGAACCAGCCTGGTCTTCTATCTCACAATCAGCTTCACTTTCTTTCAGAAAACACTCCCTTTGTTCCTGGGTCTTGTCTATTATCTTCTAGTCTTTCAAAGCCTTTCATTTCACATACATATATCTACCGCATCGTTGCTTGAATACTATCCTCGACTCATCCCGTCCACTCTCGATACATCAGCATATACCTCAGCCCGACCACTTGACCCTCCGACACCATTCATTACTTCCATTCAGTCTATTCCAACCAATTTCATTTCCCAAATGTCTCCTCGCTACGGCGCCCTCGGCGCAACCTTCCAACTATCCCGCCTCTTCCAAGCCTGCTCCCTAATCGCCATAATCGGCATGACAGCCAAATTCATCAGTGTGTTAATAAACAACAACGCCACACCCCCAAATATCCTAATCGGAACAATCAGCGTGGTAAGTCTATAAGTCCCCTCCTCTCGGCCCAGAAATATCAATCCCACTGACAGGTCCCAACCCACAGACCTGCATCGCAGCAATCTACTGCATAATCACCACAATCCTCTACATAGACGACATTCTCCCATTCCTAGCGTGCGCCGTGCTCGACACACTGCTTCTAATCGCGCTGATTGTCGTTGCCGTCATCGTCGGCAAGCCGCTCTCGTACTTGAAGTGTACGACGCTGGCGGAGCTGGGAGATAAGGATGCCACGTCGTATGCATTTGCGTCTCGACTTTCGAGTTATATTGCTAGCGTCAGTGGGAAGATTGATTATGTTTCATGGATTGGGGCTTCAAAGGCGATTTGTGTCGAGACGAAGGCTATTTGGGGGTTGAGTATTGGACTTTGGTGAGTTCTGAATTTGATCTGTTTGATTTTGATGGGTTCTTACTGACTTCGGATTTGGTTAGTATTCTCTTTTTCTTCTCTGTGATTTGCAATGTCTGTTTGTGGCTGCAGAAGAAGAAGCCTGCTGCTGTAAAGAGTTTGGAGTAATGGACCAGATGGTTGGGATTATATTGGGAAGGGAAGGTTAGGACAGGTTGGATTGTTTCCTTATGTCTTTCTTTTTATGATTATTCTTATAATGCGTGCATTAATAACCCATTTCAGACGAAATAAAATCAAATGTAGCGATCAATAATTCGATAGAATAAATCAAGATAAAGATTCATAAAGTGCATCCAACATAGAAGTATTCAAATTCAATTGAAAACCTCTAACCTCTAACCCGAACTCACAGGCGGAATAACAGCCACCTCACCCCCAGACTGGATAACAATCTCCCCATCCTCCTCGACATCAACATACTCCCCGTTCAGACTAACGCCACAAGTAGACAGGACCTTGTGAACAATGCCAGGGTATCGCTGCTCGAGTTCGCCAAACAGAGCGGATAGTTTCAGGGGCGCGCGGAGCGATTCCGTGTTTTTGGAGGTGTATTGGGACGCTGTTGCGAAGTAGTGGATTGTAAATGTTTCCGGCATGATGGGTATAATTGGAGAGAATTGAGTAAATGACTGAAATGACAGGTTGTTGAAAGCTGAGTATACGTGGGAAGAAGTCAGATAGGCAGATTAGAGGATGACCAATAGAATTGCCCAATGCGGGGTAAAATAAGAGGAGTAGTAGAGGTATTTCACGTGTATACGATTCAAAGTGTATACTTCCATAATAACAATCACCTATGCATTCTATGTATGTAGTTCATAATCTCCAAATCTACTTGGCAAGCTCACGGAATGCCCTCGCCAAATCGGCCTTCAAATCCTCCCAATTCTCCAACCCAATACTAATCCTCAACAACCTCCGATCAACTGTCGTATCCGTCATAGTCCTCCACTCAATAAGCGTCTCAACACCGCCCAGACTAGTAGCATGCTGGAAGAAATGCAATTTACTCGGCAACTCACGAGCAAAGCGCATCTCCTTCATAATAATAGAAAAAACAGGTCCGAACCCATTAGGCATCTGCTTCTTCAACCAGTCACCCTCGACCTTCTGCAGACTGGCATGGAGCACCTCACCAAGAACAGCCTGCACAGCTGCCTCGTCGCTGTCAGCCATGGGGTTGGGTGCATGCAGAGCAGCATCAAGCCAGGAGATGAGACGGGTGGCATTCTCGCTCTGACGCTGGACGCGGATCTCCAATGTGCGCAGGCTGCGGACACCCAGCCAGCCCTCCATGCTACCCATGACAGTTCCAATAAAGAGACGGTCGGATTTGAGCTGTGCGGCCCAGTCGTCGCGGTTCGTGGCGAGGACACCACACAGAATATCGCTGTGGCCGCCGAAGTACTTGGTACCTGAGTGCATGATAATATCTGCGCCGAACTTGAATGGCTCTTGCAGGCCTGGTGGGGCGAAGGTGCTGTCGACGATGAGGTATGCACCCCGGGCGTGGGCTTTAGCGGCGTAGGAGGCAATGTCGAAGGCGGTGCCTTGGGGGTTGACGGGTGTTTCGAGGAGAATTACGTCGCCTTTTTCTAGTTGCTCAGGTGGGCAGTCGAGGGGGAGCTTTTGGAGGCCTGTTAGGCGGGTGAAGAGGGCGATGACGCCGTGGCAGCCGTGGTAGCCCTCGCCGACGGAGATGCGACGGGGGTTGAGAAGAGTGAGAACGCCATGTAGGGCTGATAGGCCGGAGGAGTAGCTTATAGCTTGGCCGTGTAGGAGGGAGGAGAGGATTGTTTCGAAGCGCGTAGGATTGGGTGCGGACATGCGCGAGTAGATGTGGGAGGTTGCATCAAAGTCGGACTACAATGGATATACATGTTAGGTGACGAGACACAGAACTTCGAGTCGAGATCCATACAGGGGTGGCATCTGCAGCCGGTACTAGCTGGGTTGGATCATTGGAATAGCGAAATGTAGTAGAGAGATGCATAGGAGGAGCGACATCAGTAACAAGGTTCAGGGCATCATCGGCATGCAGAGAGCGCGTGGACGCGCCAATGGCTTCGCTAGAATGCGACATGATAAAAGATGCTATGTTTGGTTCTTGAATTGTATGCACAGAAAAAGGGCCCGTCAAGCAAAAGTTATGATACACCAGAAAGTGCGGGTTCCGATCTCGGGAGAGGGGTAGGGGAAATCACGTAATGGGTCACGTGCGAGGAAAGTCATGGGAGGTAGACAGGACCTTAGAGATGGAGAACAAATGGATTATCGACGGATGGAGCCCATGCGGGATGGTTCTCGCACTGATCCAGGAAGAGCTGCCTTGAAGCTGGCGCGTGCTGTCGAACAAAGTTAGCGAAAGGACAATACAAGGCACCTGGGCAAATATATAACTCACAAGCCTCTGTATCGAACGTAATGGTGAGATCGTCGTGTTCGATGGGATACTCGGGCATATCGAGGCACACAAAGTTGGAAGCTGGATTATCGTCCTTCTTCGGCAGTGCGAACTTGGCATCTACCATACGAATGCCGAACTTGCCGGACCGGCCAAAGGACTCCATGATATCAGTACCCTTAAGAACAAAGTTCATACATGTGCCATGCTGGAAGTCTCCGAAAAAAGCGAGCATTTGAACAACTTTCTCTTGTCGAACGATCTGGACCCGTGCCACCGCAGCTTCCCATTTCTTGTAAATGGGAACCATACTCCGTCGGCGGGAGATGGTAAACGATGTAGCCATACTATTTTGGTTAGTAAGGTCTTCACTAAGGGGGCTGGATGGATATGATAGGACTCACCCATCGTAAAGCACCTGGAAGCCGGTAACAGCTGCTTCGAAGGCATGAAGATCTAGAATGTGATTAGCAAAGCAAACAAAATGTCAGGAGCAGACATACCCTCCATGGTGGGGAAGTCCAGCCGGCGGATCATAGGCTTCGCCGTAATCTTCTCGAGGAAGCCGGTTAACTGCCCAGGCAGTTCAGGGCGGATGAGGTTATCCGCAAGCGAAAGGGTCAGATCCTGCTGCGCGGAGCGGAACAAGCTCATGCTCGTCTTGCTCTGGACGTCCAAGCCAATTTTCAATTCACCAGGTCCTGGACAAAGTTAGCAACCCATTTGGACACGAGGATCTAGGGAAACCCCACCTAAGTTGATGCGATCCGTCACAGAGCCCCATTCAGTGGCGATAAAGGCCCTCAGATGTTCTGATAGAATCGTCGGTCCATAACCATGGTCGACGTAAGCATGCTTTTGGTCAATAACTGACACGCTTCCGGCGGGGAACTGGAGGTATTTGACCGCGGGTTGGCCGGTGAATGGATCTTCTGGCTGTTCAATGCAATAAGACTGGATGGCGAATTCGGGTGACTTGACCTCTCCCTCCCGTGGAATCATGCCGAGCAGCACGGAATGCATTTTCGTACGCTCAGCTACCTCATGGAAAGTCATCAACATGGATCTCGTACGGCCGTCCTCGGTCACTTTGAGGAGAAGAGCGGGAGCACCATCCTCTCCTCGCAAGAGACCGAACACTATCGGTGAGCCGTTGCCTAAGGTATGCCGAATGCTGCTCAAAGTCTTGACCTTAGGGCTTGTTAGGACAGCTAGTCGGAATCCCCGATGCGCATTGCGAGTACCAGTGCCTTCTGTCACAGTGACAGATCGCTCGAACAGACGGATTCGACATCTTTCTGTAGGGTCAGGAGGGAATGCCTTTGGTGTACCAGGATCCATATATTGGAAAACCTTCAGAGTATTCTCAAATACAACGGTTTCACCTGCCTCCGGATGGAGACTATTCTCGGACTTCTGGGTATATTTTACGATATTCCAAAGCGTCTTGAAATCGTCTTCCTTGAACATGACGTCCAACTCGAATCCTCGGGGGAGCTTGACTCGCATAGAATGGGACCGGACTTGCCAATCCACATCCTCCCAAGTCGGACCCTGCTTGCGATCGGACTGAATCAAAATGTTGACAAGTTGACTTTGGCTAGTGACTGCCGCAAAGACATACCAATCCGCTCGTTCGCGGACGATGGTCAATGCGCAGGGCATGGCATATTGCTGTTGCCCGTCATCATCACTGGAGCTGACGCAGACCTGCACGAACATGCTACCATAGCTGAAGTATCGACTTGTGTCACCCAAAGGCATCATGTGAACCAAACTTGGTGTCTTTCCCGCGTTATCTGCCAACATTGATCTCGTTGCCGCACCAGATAAAACTGCTGAGACGTCGGGCGCATAGAAAGGGTAACGCAACCAGATACTAGTATCCAGCTGGGTGGGAGATCCTTCGTCCGAAACAACCACGGCGAGGATGTTGTTTCGTTTCACGGACATGGACAGCGACCGGAGGTGATTGATGAGATTGTGATGTATACCCAGAAGATCGGCCAACTCCTTATCGCCGGTGGTACTCGCAACGGCCAGTAGGGCGTCAACGCCCATGGCGCCGTATCGAGAGAGTTCATGATGACTGGGCACAATATTTTCATTTATCCATAATGCCTTTCCAAGATCGATCACAGCTTGCTTGGCGTAGGTAGGTGGCAGTGTGGAACGGGAACGAGCATATGCTTCCAATCGCGTCTTTCCTCGCAAAAACCACCAGACCGCTGCTCGGATCCATTCTGCTAGCGACGTCTCTACTAATGGCTTAACATCCTCTGCTGCGAGCTTGATAGAACTCTCATATCGTGCATTGTACTCTTTGAATTCGGAAAATGCGGTATCGCCAACTTGGTTGGCAACGTTTCGAAGAGAGAACTTAGGGGGTTGGGCGCTGCGTGGCGGCTCCTGGCCTTCGCGACTGGGAGGTGAAGCCCGGTTCGATACAGGCAGGGCCTGGGGTGGTGGTTTGGCCTGTGTTGGTGAAACCTTGCCGGGGCTACCTGGGATGAGATTTGTGGGCATTCGTGGGTCAATGGGACTGAGATTCGCTGGGGCGCGTTGTGTTGAGGGGCTTTGGGGGTTCCGAATCGAATCGACAATAGACCGCATTGACAGAGAAATTGACGGCGCATGCGGAGATCCCGCCGTTGGGGCTGTTTCGTAGGCCGATCCAGGATTATAAGCTTTTATGGGAGATTCCGGGCTAGGAGGGCTGGGGGGAGTTGAGATATCATCGTCGTCAGCTCCAGGAGACAATGCATCTTCCTCATAACGATGATGCAATGCGCGACCTTCCTCCGCTTGCATCTTGTCGCGGACGCGTTGTGCGAATGAACTCGCCTCGGTATCACCACGGAATGACAATCGAGAACCGCTGTCGCTCGAAGGCAACGCGCTCAGGAAGTCTGCATCCTGTGGATTCTGCATCAGCGGGGGTTTCCAGTCCGATCTATCACGCAGGGGTGAATAAGTCGACTGTCCGGATCGCGCATCACCATCGCCCAGCGATGTGTCAAGTCGGAGATTTGGCAGATGCGATCGCGAAGGGTCCGAGAGGGACGTAGGGGTATTGCCAGACTGGGTTCCCCTGCTGTCCGACCTTTCACGAGCCCGTGAAATCTCAATCGTTGGCGATTCCGTCTCATCGCCTCCTTCGCCAATCACTTCTGGGGTTTGAGGGCTGAAACCCACCCGCAGCCCTTTGCCTTTGCGACCACCGGGCTTGGCAGAGGCGGGAGCGGGGGCAAGCACCGCATGAGATTGGTCTGAGAAATTGAAAGGGACATAGTTGTCGTTAGGCAAGACTGGCGCTGACACTGACGCTGGCGCCGGCACGGACACTGTGGAGGGAGGGTATCCGGAGACGTCTTGTGAGGAAGGAAAGCGGTGGGCAGTAACGTTTTGCGGGGGGATGTGTCTTGGATCGATGGGCGGGGGAGTGGGAGCTGACTCTGGGGTGCGAGAGCTCAAGAAGTCCGCGATTTCTTGATGTTGATGCGACGCGGCTTTGTTCTTATCCTTGGAGAACAGTTTGCTTTTCCAATGGGGTTTCTTCGCGGGTTTTGTCTGCTCCGCGGGCAGAAAGGAGAACGGGTCATCGGCAGACATGACAGGAAAGATTGCGAGTAGACACAGTCCACATCGCACTCAATCACACACACCAAGGATAGCAGCGAAATATCCCCTCCCCCTGTATGTTAAAGGATCGACAGGGGCTTTAGGCCTGATAAGAATTGGGATCGGATAGCGGGGGAAGGGGAGAGCAAGAGGGGGTATAAGAGGGAGAGGTGGAGATAGAGGTGAAGTGAAGTGTGAAAGGTCAAGTGTCGAATGTCTCAAAATAGTCCAAAATGTCAAGTGTCAAGTGTCAAGTGTCAAACCCTGGAGAGGAAGGAGGGGTGGGATCGAAGCGCCCGTGCTCCAACTATCCCAAAGATTAGCGCCTTCAAAATCCAAATTAAAAGCAAGCACTTACGGAGTACTCCGTACGGAGATTAAATTGCTAAAGTAGCTGGACCAGCAGCCTGAGACAGATATGGTAAGAAGTGAAAGAAGGTACAGACATATCAGGGGGGGAAGAAGAAACCCTGGAGATACTCCGCAGGTACCAATTGCCGCAGTGGAGTCGGGCCTTTTTCTGTGGATCTTTTGTATATAGCGAATATTAATAAGGAAGTTATTAGGTGTATTAATAGGTCTATGAAGAGACATTTAATATGTGTTTAATAGAGACATGTGCTACAATTCCATATCTATAAATCTACACCATCCCACATACCTCAAACACCCACAGAACGCCTTTCAAGCCACCAAGGGCTATATATATCCAATCAGCATTGACAACCCGCTCGTCTCAAACTGAAACTCCACTAAACCCCAATCGGAGCGAGGGACCCGCCGCTGACGAGTTTCGAAAGCTTTGAAGATCAAAGATATTCCTCAATCACATCGTTTACATGTATAATTTGATATTGAGTATCCCTACGATCTACTGCCTTGTACTCCGTACTTCATACTCATAGTCAATGATGTTAGTAAAAGTCAAATATTCTTAAACCATCTCAATCTCATCTAGGGGCTTCTTAGCGCCCGCAAATTTGAGACTAATCTAGTTAATGGAACCATTTACCTTGGATCAATTGGTTCTTTTGTCAATATGCCCTAACCCTCGTGGCTGCTCTCCTGGTTGGAGGCTTGGCTGAAATGTGTCTTCCTCAATTTGGCATTTGATCAGATGCCCGTTTGTCGGCTTCCCCGTTTGGTCCTCCCGTTGCCAGTGGCATGCAAGGTCCCTACCTACATGTGTAGGTACTTTCTCGAGCCTCTAATTTGCTACTCTGTGCACTCATACATCGACGCATATGATCTCGAAATGGCTGCAGATGTCTGCAGCAGCCTGCAACTATAATGCCCTTTGCTTGTCACCGCTATATGTCTTGCTTTATCAAGTAAGTTCCTGGTTCGTTGACCGATCTTCAGAGTGCCTATGCTGACCAGGGCGTCATTCGACAGACTGAAACCCACGCGATATGCAAAGAACAAAGAATAAAGAAATTCAAGATCAAAGTAGCATGAACCACCCCGCATCAAGACAATTAATATACGCGAGACCCAGCGTTCATACGGAGTGCCTGCATACACCCTGAAGTAGATCCTCCCGGCCTCGGTACATCGGGAGGTCAGGTAACTGCTTACTCACTATGCAATCGTACCTACCTAGGTAACTTTAGTGGGGCTTCTAAGGCATAAAGCACGTCCAATCTCAAGCATATCAAAATTATAGATGGTAATGGCTTGGCATGCCGAAATCCGGGGTCTTGAGTGGCCTGCAGCATGCCACAGAAGGTGTCAAGTCCCAGCATGTTCGCACCGTACCAAAACTCTACATTAATGCATTCATACGCTTTTAGGAAAGTAAGTTACTTCTGTGCATGCCTTGTACATATAATCTCTGATTGTTTCGGGCCGATAGTAATCCCCACATGACAAGATACGTGTTATCATAAAATCGAATCTTCCCAAATTTACTGACTCCCAGGTCTCTGAGTACTACCGGCTAGTAGATAAGATAATGAAGCATGAGACAATAGAACTGTATCATGAGACTGTTGAGAACCATAGAAAAGTAGAAGGAAAAGCAGACTGTAAGAGTCCTATTACGGTGGACATCATGTGACCTTCAGAGATATAGACGTATTCAAGCACCAGAAGAGCAGTAGACTGTGCGAAGCTATCTAGTCAGGTTCGCTGTAGACCCGTCGATACTAAGCCTACTAGTACCTCCATGCCTGCAGCAAAATTTGAGTCGCCAGCTATGCCGTGGCTCTAATAGCAGTATTCTCATCTTGGAGTAGCGGTATAGACCCCCTGAGCTGTTACTGAGACGGACCCACAGAGACAGCCAAAGTTCAATACAGCAAGGCCGTAGGCAAGCACACAGCAGCTTGGTCAGACATCGAAACAAACAACTACTAGCACTCACTAGCTAGTAACAATGTTAGATCCGAACTTAATGGTTGGACATATGTTGATTTGTTAAACAGTGGCAATGCCGAAGATTCAAGAGAGCAACGAAGGAATGTTGTTTGAACCGGCGCAGTTCGTTGATGGAGAGATAGAGAGTGAGCGTACGGGATTCGGTGCGGCTTTTGCTTGACGGAGCTAGGTTGCTTCAGGGTTAGACTTGTGCGATGAAAATGAGAGTTAAACGAGGAACTCAATGTGGCGTTAACCTTTTCGTTAGTATGTCTACGTGGCTAAGGGAGTGAGACATTGGGTTATCTTGTATAGCCCTACGGAGCAGACATCGGATATTCCACGACTTAGTACTCCCAAGTTTCTAGAAGTGTATGTATGTCTTATCATCCCGAAACAACTATGCACGACTACGGAGACAACCGGGATTTGAACAAGTTTCCATACCGGGATCTATATACGAGCAGGGCCTGACGCCACTGTACTTGTCTCACTGGAAAACCTCCATTGCTGAAACCCCCAGTGCAGTTGGACAGCTAATGCAGGATACTGGATCTTGAAAGTCTCTCCATTATCTACACTTTCGTTGTCACCCGACTTATCCTGGCTGATTGGTTAGATGGAATATCGACCAGGCTCACGGGGCACATCACAACCTATTCACCACACAAGACGATATCACCCCAGAGTGACGTTCCAAACCCATGGTTCCACGGCATAACCGACGCCAGATGCTGCCGGAAACTGATCGGCAATAAAGCGTTGAGCTTCGGGCATGACGGAGTCACCGATCAGTAAGTGAGACAATAATCCACATTGAGCGACTATTTAGAGTCGGTCAAGACATATAAGGGTGAATGCCCTGGAAATACACGACAATTATAAGATAAAGACGTAGAGATATGCTTCCTCGTAATTGGAAGACGATATCATGTCCATGAATAGCTATGACAACATAACAGTATATTGTAGAGACGCAAGGGTCTGGAGTCGGTTATTTATTTCCGGGTTCGGCTCCAGCCGACACAGTGGATGTGATTGTGGAATTGAAAATATCCCTAAAAAAAGAAGAGGAATTTCCTATTCTATGACATGTATTTAGTTCATGATCTCTGTGATTTGAAAGAAGAAAAGAGTAACTATAGCCGCCTATAATTAGCATAGTCGAGTAGTCAGCCATCAAACTCCACCCTGGGCACCAGGGCCAGACCAAACAAGGCGCAGCAACAACAACAGACCAACCCACTGCAAAAATTGAGCCACTTTTTCCCACTTTCCTTGTGTGTTTTGCTCTGACTTCGACTTTCCGATTCTTCTCCCGGGATGTGCCGCGCTTGACGACTTAGCGGCCGACTTACAACACACCCAGCTTTACGGACCTCCAGGCATCGGCCTAACTTCGAAACCCGCAAACCCATCACGGAAGACTTCAGTATCCTTGGTCCATTCCCTTCGGCGATATTTTTATCAATCACGAGCGACTAACGACTCTGGGAAGGGGTGCGCGCGGTGGACGAGACCCCAACACCGACCCATTGTCAACACAACGTGGATTCGATCATCTACGCCGGGGGTTGACCTCCCCGAGGAGGTCATCCCGGATGCCCGAAGCGGACATGTACGACTCGGGGGAGATCGAGCTGGACGAATATTCATTCTCTCGACGGAAAGAAATTAGGTGGCCGCGACGCAGTGGATTACACATTTTGCAAGGTCGGCCATGGCGCGACACTTCCAAACACCGAGCACAACCATGGAGCCCCGTGTGGTGGATTGCACTGCTTTTCTTGGTGAGCTTTGCGTCGCCAGCCGCTGCTGTTCTATTGGACTTTGAAAATTGTCTATCGAAAACCATCCTCGAGTCCGACCCTCTACAACTTCAGTTCGTTCCTACCAACGTGTCCGTCACATTCAACCTTACCAACCCTCTACACCCGCTTGTCGTCACCGTATATGGCAATGTGTCGGGAACCGTGTCGCGAACCGCAAACTACCCGGCACCGGATTCATCCGTCTGGACAAATCCCAATTGGACCGACGGAAAGATTGAGGATGTGAGCAGTACCAACAATAAGTACAGCACGCTGATGACGGATCTCAATGTGCTCAGCTTCACGCCCTTTCACAACGCCTCTCGTTTCCGTGACGCACTCACGCAAGGTACCCTCCCGTTAGGTCCGGTCTTCGATTCCAACCTGTAAGCTATTCCCGGAACAGAAAGCGCTCTATGATTTTTAACTGATCCCTTTCTCTTATGCAGGAGTGATTTGGAGAAATTACGAGCGTTCTCCGTTCAACATGATATGCTTTCAACGTACCGTTTCGGAACGATCACACCGTTATTAACACTCCGCTCTGGAGATGCATCAGCGGTTGAGCTCGCCTGTGTTTCAGTGAGGGCCACGCCAGACTTCGGAACATCACTGAAAAATGCTATCGCCTATGTGCCTCTTGTCATCTTGATACTCGTGGGGATTGCGACCATCGCTGCCGCCATGTATAGCCCTTGGGGCACAACTGATCTGTTTCGGTGGACAAGCAACTACGGCCGCGATGAGGATGTTCTCCGGCTCGTCACTCCTGGATTTGCAGATTGCCTGCAATACCTTCAATTCGTCGTCTTGACCGGCTCGCTTTCTTTGGATTACCCAGGCTTCTTCCAGCCTGCAGTGAGCCAGGGAGCATGGTCGACTCTCATGTTCAACCAGAGTTTTGTGAGCAGCGAAATGGGCCGCGATCCCGTGGTCGATGGTGTATATGCCGTCAATGGAACTTATGGCCTCGACCGATTGAACCACCTGGTTGGCATGGCGTCGTCCCAGGATATCTGGCCCGGTATGATGATATGGGTGCTCGTAGTCCTGGCCTGTGTGACGGTGCTGTTCCAGGTCGCATTCACGCTTCGATGGCTGTATCGTGAGTTGGCAAACAATACCGACCAGGATCTGCGTGCCAGAAACATGCCGTTTACTATGGGAAACCTCATTCGCATTGTCTTCAATTTCCTTCTCTTGCCAATCGTTTCCCTTTCCTTCTTTCAACTGGTTCTTGCTCGCCAATCAACCGCTTACTGTGTTGCTTTGGCAGCCGTGGTGCTTGTTCTTATCGCTTGCTTCTCCATCTGGGTTATCCGAGTGATTCTTACCACCAGACCCAAGGCCCACCTTTTCGATGATCTCCCTACGGTGCTACTGTATGGGCCGCTATATAATACATACTGTGACGATGCAGCAGCCTTCGGTGTCGTTCCGATTGTCTTGAACATCGCTCGCGGGATAGCCATTGGTGCTTTGCAGCCATCTGGCATCGCCCAGGTGGTAATGCTGGCCATTTGCGAAGTTGTCTCCGTACTAACCCTGCTGGCTTTCCGGCCTTTCTCAGGACCGACTCATATGAACTTGTACCACTGCCTCTTCTCTATTGTGCGTTTCTTGACAGTTATTTTGAGCGTCATCTTTGTGCCGTCATTGACAGTTTCGGATGCGGCACGAGGGTGGATCGGATATTTGATCCTTGTGCTACACGCCATGGTTCTCGTCTTCGGGTTCTTCCTCAACGCGATGCAAACATTGATCGAGGTGCTGGCAAGACTGGCTGGTGCGGGCGGTGCCACTCGTGGTGGCTTGACCAAGGTGCTTGGTATGCGCCAGCTCTCTAGGCGCACTCCGCGGCGTGATCTTACTCGCCAGAGTATGGGTTCGGAGGCTGCTATGCTCGGCCACGTTGACGACCGTATGTCTTCTCAGTTTGATGGATCGCGCCCCCGCAGCCTCTCTGGGAGCTCTGGTCTTCTTCTGAACCGTGCCACGGCTAGTGATGGCAGAGCCAGCGCTGTCTATGATTATCCTAGCTCGCAAGGTGGCACGCATAGTCGCGCCGCTAGTGGAGGATTCCCCACACCTACCTCAACCGCCTACCAAGGAGCCGGCTTCCCTAGCTCGCCTACTAGTGGTACGATGATGGGAACGAGCCCTCGTGACCCTTACTATCGACCACCCCGCCCCGGGCGAAGAACACCCCCGGGGAGTGCTGCTCTCGAGAAAGGGAAGAGCCCGTCAAGGGGCTTCTTGAGATCAAAGTCAAGCCGCCGAGCAGTGAATACCGAAGACGACCTGGGAGATGGCACCATGTCTGGCCGGGCCACGCCTGTTCCAGCATATCTAGCAGCGCCGAAGGATGATATGGAGCTCGATGCCCCCCGCAAGCCGAAGGATTATGCTGTTCGCGAGGTTGATTTCTACTACGGTGTCCGAGGCCCACCGCTCTCCCATAGCGGCACCCGGAAGTTGAAAACTGGCCCAGCCGATCCCACGGGCCCAGTCTCGTCCGCGACGGGTTGGTTCCGAAGCTTGCTCCAAGGGAAGACCAAGGACAACGCCAAAGGATTTGAGGTAGTCCGAAGTGCTCGTGCACCTCCTCCAGGTCTGTTCCCGCGTGGAGGCGACTATAATGATCATTATCAGGATGATACAGGCACACCATCCGCTAGCCATTCTCGGAATGTGTCTACTAGTAATGTTCCTTATCGGGATTCAGATAATGACCACGACCCGGAGCGGTCAAGTGATTCACGCCCACCAGTACTGCCACAACTTAATACGTCAGTTGGCGGTGGAATTGAGTTGCCCAGTCGAACGGGCTCTCGCCACACACAGGCGCCTGGCGAACAAGGCGCAGGTGAAACTGCCGCTGGTCTTCCAGTCGTGACTGAGACTTTGTCGCGCAACTCTGAGGTAGGCCAGCACTCTGTGCACTCTGAGCACCATCTCCAACCAGAAGGCTCCACCACTGCGCGCCTGCCCTTTAGTGGGAGTAGCTCGCCATCTCGTGAACGAGGTCTGTCTATGACCTCTACTTCAAGATCAAGATCAAACGCCTCGAGCCAGCAGACGGGCCCTCGAGCGGAACGGCCCTCGAGTATGGGATATGTACCCCAACATCGTGCACACGACCATATCCACGAGGCGAGCCCCGACGAGCCGTCGTTTACAGGCAGCTCAGCAGAACTTGTCGACGAATCTGCGCTGGGCGGGCACGGACGCTAAAAATATGACAAAAGGCAGCCGCATGTATTTTGAACCAGTATATTCCTCTTCTTCTTCGATATCTACCTCTCTATCTCTCTCTGTTCCTATCCATGGATCTCCCCAACTTATTTCCCATTTACCTCTATTGATATCGTTACCACGTCTCCTCCCAGAAACACTGGCGAATTGATGCCACTATCACGAATTTCCTTGCTTTTTTGTCTATCTCTTGCTTTGTGTCTCTACCTAAAATTGCTGGGACGGCGTTCTATCTCTGATCCCGAGGTACATCTAATGGGGAATGAGCCCATTGGCTTCTTGTTCTCTTTCTGGCTGTCGCTGAATCCGGGCCACATGCTGTTTTCTTTTTGGAGGTTTTGCTTTTTTCTGTACCTGTCTCTTTTCGCTCTTCTTGTATCAATCTTAGGACGACTAGTACCGAGATCATAATTAATAAAGGTTGTTCATTAGTGCTATTTCTTAGTGGTGATGTCAAGGCCTTGACATGTCTTGAAAGATGGGTAAAAGCAATAATTCACACATAGACAAGCAAAATTAGGTATGTCTCCTCTTGCATCGCCATGCATGGCTCACTCTCTAGTAACAGTATCGTGAAACCAGGTCAGAAAACTGAGGCTTTCAGGAAGTAAAAACAAGAACCAACCGAGGCCGATGTTATGCGGGCAGATCGGGCCGATACTGTCAATCGCCACCGCCCTCACCGCCTGCCCCACGATAACAGCCGTATCTGGGCCAAACATGCAATGCAATGTTCTACACCATTTCCTCTCTTTCTCTGTGAGTCAAGTGTTACTCTGCCGGTTTCTTCTTTTCATCGTTTCCATCTGCTGCTGGTATTGCCACTGCATTACTGGCACCTGAGAGCATAGTCACGCGACTCTCAGCCTCATCCATCTCCTAAATCCGATCCAATCAGCCTTGGCTCCATGATAAGCATCATCCTGTCTCTCCTTGATGCGATCTTCGGCAAAAAGCGTCAACGTCATTGAGGCTGAGCCCAGGCTTGCGCGAAAGGACTGTCCATCCTCTACGTCTATATTTTCGACTTCCCTGCCATCTATTTCCCTCACCATCGCCACCTAGTTCATGAAGTCTGTCACCCCAACGGCCGAGATCGATCTCGTTGCCTGCGTTTAACAGAGTATCACAGAGGGTTCATACCAGTCTACCTACCAATAATAATGCCCGGATCAAGCACGGCGTCATCCAGCCCGATTCAGTCCAGCCCCCCGCCGAGAATGCGGGCAAGTGCGAGGCCGGTCGAAAGACCAGAGGGACATGGCACAATCCAATCTGGAAGCTACAGCAGCTATGAAGGAGGCAGCTCCAGGGTGAGAGCCTTTCCTATCCCCGGGTCAGATCGTAAAAGACGATTGACCAGTACCGGCGAGGATGCGAGGTTGCAATGGGGACAATCTGGGGGCACGGCTGGACCGGCCCGAGACAATGGGGGATCCTCCAGGAGTACCTTGCCGCATAGATCTGTTTCGATGGTACTGCCTTCGTCCCGGACTAGAACTTCTATTTCTGCAACACCTGGCTCGTCATCTGCAACAGCAATTGATATCTCTTCCTCTCCCCCAGCGGCGCCTCGTTCTTCTACTTCTGGCGAACAACTGCCGGTTCTTTCTCGACGACATAGTCAAACACCATGGATTAATCAACCTCACTCCATTATATCTGTTCGCAACGATCCACGCCCACCGTTTATGGATATGACTCTCCCGAAATGGCAGGCAGATTCGGATGTGTCAGAATGTCCGATCTGTGGGATAGTCTTCAGCTTTTGGCACAGAAAGCACCACTGTCGAAAGTGTGGGAGAGTCGTATGTGCATCGTGTTCCCCACATCGGATCACAATTCCCAGACAGTATATTGTCCGACCTCCTGAATTTGTTGACCTCCCCGATTCTCCGCCAATGCCTTCCTCCCGCCGTCCACCGGTGGTCGATCTCACAGGCGACGGCCCTGTTCTATCATCACCATCAACAGTAGCAACAACAACAACAGGACCAACGGCACTCAATCCTGCTCTTGGCGGAGGCGAAGAAGTACGGCTTTGCAATCCATGTGTGCCAGATCCAAACCCGAATCCCCTTGGCTACAATACCGTGCGGGCACACGGCCACCGATCCACTCATTCTCTTTCATCCACTATAGCCAACGCATACCATGCCTTACCAGTTAGTTCTCCCCTATCCCTTTGCCTAATAAAATATGGACTGACATGAAAGCGCGCAGGGTCCGAGCCATAATCCCGAAGCTCGTCAGGAGCGACGGACCGTAGGTGCAAACGACCGACCACAGTTCCTGAACGAACTGAGCTCGCAAGCCCGCCAAGTTCCCTCGGCCACCGGCTTAGCCCGACCACGTCGTTCATTTTCTAGCCGCGACGGTAACCCACCCCATGGAGCTGCGCTGGATGAGGGTGAATTCTGCCCCGTATGCCGACGTCAATTTCTCCCACTGAGTCCCGAGCAGCCTCTCGAGGCGCGCCAAGCTCACACCCGGGCGTGCATCGAGGGCTATTTGAGCCCGACTGCTCCGCCCCGGACATTATCCGCGCAACAGAGTCCTCCGCTGCCCCGCCCTCCGCCGCCAGCCCGCATGCTTCCATTTGTGGCCACAGAGAAGGATTGCCTTGGTGAAGATGGCCAGGCAGCGGAGTGCACGATTTGTATGGAGGACTACGAGGTTGGGCAGGCCCTGGCCCGCCTTGAGTGCCTGTGCAAGTTCCACAAGCACTGCATTGTTGATTGGTTTGAGAGGAAGATGGAGTGCCCTGTCCACAAGCTTTCCGAATAAGGTGCACATCCATCTAGCGTGAATTTGGAATTTCAAGAAATCTTTTTGTTAGCTTAGCCTTTTGCTTTTTCTACTTTTTGGCTCACGGCGTCTGGGACTTCTGTTTCTGATATCCCGCTCAGCAAATAGGTCTCAATCGAGATCTGATGATCAACGAATCCAGTCTAATCTCAATCTAAAAATCAATCAGATGTAGATGCAGATACCGCGGTGTACGTGTCGGTCACGTGCCACTAAGATGCTAGTTGGAACTCAAAAATCGAAAGCACTCTCGGATCACTTTCAGCCCCAAAGTGACGAGCGAGTCAAACAGGACTAAGTGGTATTATAAGAGAAAGGTAAGCCTTATTTTATGTATTCCCCTTGCTTGACAGAACCCACTGCTGAGGCATGTTGATCCTCCACATCGGTGGTCGGTGTTTGCGATCACCGTTCTCCGTGCATTTCCACCGTCGCAAGACAACACGAGCTGTCAGCGATAACGACACTCGAAAAATGGAAAACCCAATATTTACCTCTACTAATCGGAAATCGGAATTGAATCTAATGTGTAACAGTGATCTGGTCCTCGAACCGGTATTATAAGCTCGCACTGCATGGAAATCGATCCCCAGCTGCAACACGGACACGGGGACCCTCAACGGTCTTTTTACACGCCGACCCGACCGACAATGAGCACAGGCCCGGAGTACCCGGAGCCTCCCTCCCACACACCTGTAAACCCCTACCAAAGCCGCGATACACATGGTGATGGACACGGACACGGGCATGAGCATGGGCACGGGGACATGCACCCATCATTCGGGATCGGCCCAGACAGCAATCAATCCCCAGATCCGCATGACGCACCAGGCGACACGAAACGGTCGCGGGCGTGCGAGCCCTGCCGACAGCTGAAAGTGCGCTGCGACCCAGATCCGACGCACCCGGAAGGGTCATGCAAGCGGTGCGCGAAAGCGCGGCGGACGTGTGTTGTGACTGCACCGACGCGCAAGCGACAGAAAAAGACCGACAGCCGGGTAGCGGAGCTGGAGAGGAAGATTGATGCGCTGACAGCGACGCTGCAGGCATCGCATTCGACTGGTGCGCTATTCTCTGGTGGAGCGGGGCAGCAGCCGCCGCCGGCTGGGCAGCGGGATGAGCAGCTAGCTGGTCGAAGGTGGATGGGCGGGGAGTCTAAGATGGCCGGGATCAAACGGCAACATACCGGCGAAGTTAAGGATCTGCCCGGTGGCCTGCTGGCGCCACGGTATTCGCGACCGGGTAGTCCGTCTGCGGAGCAGATTCCTAGCCATGCGTCCAAGCATTGGCGCAGACCTGTTGGTGGTGATTCTGCGCCGTCGCCGCCGAAGCATGAGGCTGGGAATGAGTTTGCTGATATGATCGACCGGGGGATTATAGATTACAAGACTGCCAGCGCGGCATTTGACCGGTATATCCATCAAATGGCGCCAGAGCTGCCTTTTGTTGTTTTCTCGCCGGGGACTACGATGGGCGAGGTTCGTCGCAATAAACCATACTTGTTCCTTGCGATCATCGCCGCTGCCGTTGCCGTCTTTAATTCCGATGCACAGCCGATCCTCGTGAATGAGTTATATCGTCTGATCGCCGAGCATGTTGTGGTCAAAGGCCAAAAGTCGCTTGAGCTGGTTCAGGCTTTAATGGTCTGTTCTATCTGGTACCTGCCACCAGATAACTTCGACGAGATCAAGTTTTTTACTTTGACCCACATGGCTGCAGTCATGGCGATGGAACTTGGATTGAACCGTCGCATTTCTGATAATAGACGGAGTTTCAACATGATCCGCGAGCTGATCATTAAAAAGCCGGCGGGACCGGCATTTGATCCAGATGGACCGGAGGCGAGGCGGACTTGGGCTGGCTGTTATTACTTATGTGTCCAGTGAGTTGAAATCCGGGTTGTTCTGGTGTGGGAATCGCCTGCTAACATTCGGCAGGATGTCGGTGGCTATGAGGAGGATACACCTGGTCACCTGGCAGCCGTACATGGACCAGTGCCTTGAGATTCTAGAAACCCACCCGGATGCCCTGCCCTCCGATCGGAACTTGAAATGGTGGATAAAGCTGGGATCGATCATGGAGGATGCTTCACATCACTTTTCTGACGAGGATACCGGGTCCATCACCACCTTCGCGGACAGTAAGGTGTGGTATAATATAAAAGTGTTTGAGGATCGATTGGCACAGTGGAGAGAAGAGATCCCGCGGGATCTTTACACTGGTAAGCGCCGGTCTTGAGAATAGTCTTTAATCTTCTGCTGACATTCTTCTAGGGCCCGTCGTTCACACAGAACATGTCCTGAATCTCTTCATACATGGGTCTGCGATGTGCGTGGACTACAACACTGGGAACAACTCTCCATCTCAGCATGAGTTGCACAACTCATCAATTGCGGCGGCCGTCAGTGCGTTGACCACGGCCATCCGCTGCATTCACGAGAGTCTGGACATCATTTGCGCCATTGAGATTGACCGACTTATATGCTTGCCTACCACATCATTAGCGCGGACATCGTATCCTGTGGTCAGTTTGATAAAAATATACTCACTGTTCATATCCCCGGACAGTCGAATCAGGCAGATTGTCGACGTGCAAAGTCTCAAACTCGATTATTATCTGGACAGAGTCATTGCGCATTACCGTGCTGCCGCGGCGCGTGATGGTGGTCGTGTAGCAGCGAAATTTGGAAACATAATGGTCTTGTTGCGCAATTGGTTTATCAAAAAGCGCGACCAGGGAGACCATGGCCGGGAATTGAAAGAGGTCTTTTCAAATGATCAGAAACCCTCCGATCGCCGGCAGGCGCATCAGAACCATGATATCCCGAACGCGGCGTCTGCCAATCCAAGAAAGCAGATGACAGCGGGCATGACACCCCTCCATTTCTTGAGTGAAGTAGCCATGGGTGACCCAGCGCACCGAGCGAACAATCCCAACTCCCAACGCTCAATAGCTGGACAACCCTATTCCTCCAACCACAGTCCAAGCTCAACTGTGCCAGGCTCATCCAGTTTTGGGCCAGACCCACCGCAAACCAGCTGGTCATCTGGCGCATCATACCCAACCACTCTCCCGACCCCAGACTCGAACCAGATCGAGTCGAGGGGCTACTACCCATCCTATTCGTCCACCGAACTCACACAGAACTACCCAGATTTACCGTCGAGTGCCCAAGGCCAGGGATACCCGGACATGTCCACCGTGGCTGGGATGCAGCTTGCCCCTCCGATGGGAATAGCACCCGAGGTCGGCATGGACCCGAATTTTGGTGATCCTTGGTTTATGTTAGGGAATATTATGGACGAGGGACTGTCTACCTTGCCGCTTACTTTTGATGGCAATTTCGGATTGTTTTAGTCTTGTGGTTCAGGGTGGCGTTCTGTGTTCTCCTCTATTGCTCCATTATACCCGTGGCCGTTTCGAATGGATATCAATTTCACTTAGTATATGTGCATTTCGCAAACTGTATTCTCGAAAGAGCACTTGAAAGAAAGCCATGCCTTTCCGCATTTAGTCACTCTGATAGGAGATACTAAATAAGTGGGATGGATTAAGCTACTCCATCGGAGTGTCAGGCTCGTCATGATATCAAGCGCTGTTCAAGTTCCACAGGACAACAAGCCATTGTATCTTAGATTTTTGATATATGTTATATGTTGTATCATCTTTCATCAACGTTGAGCATTGTCCCCCGCCTGCGGGGAATATTCCCCGATTCCGAGATATTTCGAGAGGGAAAATTTCCCCGTCCCCGCATCCGCTGCACCCACAAGACAGGAATGGTTATTGGATGCTTGGATCTGCTGATCTCTTTGGATTTTGAGGTCAATATGGGGAACCGGAGGAAGATATCTATCGTGCGCGATGATGGAGGGTACGAAGACACATGCTAGAATGACATTTAAACCAGCGCCATCCTGCAGTACCAACACCCCAAGCATTCCCACTTTCCCAAATCCCTTCCGCTCGAGACGAACCAATTCGGAGAAGGACTTGTCGCTTCTAGACAAGGTACTCCACTGCATTGCACAGCCTATAATTCCAGTTCAACGTATTATCTTCCACACAACATGATCACTGTCTTGTCAGCCATCTCAGCTGCGCCCTATGCAGCTGGGCTAGGCTTGTTCCTTCTGGCTTATTTCCTCGTGATCCCTTACATTGAATATCTTCGGGATCCAAAAGGTATTTGCTGGGAGACCAGTTCAATGCTCCGGTTGACTTGGCAACTGCTGACCTATCCATTCAGGCTTGAGGAGATACCCAAATCTCACACCCTTCTCCGGATTTTCAGCAGTTCCATTCATGATCATGGCTTCGCGGGGTTTCCGTTCAATGGAATTGAGCGAGTTGCACAAGAAGAACCCCGTCATTCGAACAGGGCCCAATCAGCTGTCTTATGGCGATGTCAGGGCCATCAAGGACATTTATGGCCATAACACCAAGTGTATCAAGGACCCCTCATATGTGGTCACCTCCGGAACCCACTACAATCTGGCAGATGTTGTGGATAAGCCTGACCATGCCCGAAAGCGCAAGATCCTCTCCGCTGCATATGCACTCAAGAACCTGGAGACGTGGGAATACAAGGTGACTGACAAGGTCCAAAGAATGTTCAAGCATTTTGATAAAGTCTGCACCGCGCCCGCCTCTGCGGACGTGTCGTCTGGGAAAGTCGCACCCGACAAAGAAGACCTCACGCTTGACCTCCGAGCCTGGACCAACTTCTTCACTCTTGATGCAATCGCCGACATTGGTCTCTCAGAGAAGCTGGGCTTCTTAGATTCCGGTACTGATCTCTGCATTGCCGAGAGGAAAGATGGCTCTACTTACGAGACCAACTTGCGTGAAGCCCTCTACCCGACTGCTCGAAAGCAATCCCTTATCGTCTGGAACTATGAGTGGTACCCAATTGTCAACAAGCTAGTTAACGTTATCCCATTCTTTGGTAGAATGCAAACATCCGCCGAAAACTGGGAAAATATCATGTGGCGCCGGGGCAATGAAAGGCTACGACGTTATGAAGCCGGTGAGAAACTCGAGGACTTCTTCCAGGCTCTGATGGAAGACAAGAATGGAAACGCTAAAAACCTCGAATGGGGCGAGGTGGTTGCCGAGTGCAACATTATGATGAACGCTGGTAGTGTGACTACGGCTGTTGCTATTGCCAACGTTATGTACCAGCTACTCCGCAACCCTCGAACCTTAGTCAAGCTCCGCGAGGAGCTTGACGCGGTGCTGGATGAAGACGACGTTGTTGCCGATTACGACAAAGTCAAGCATCTTCCCTACCTCCGAGCGTGCTTAGATGAATCCCTACGAATCTTCCCACCGACTTCCCACGGTCTTCCACGTGAAACTCCTGCAGAAGGCACGAACATTCTCGGGGAATGGGTTGCTGGTAATACTACAGTGAGCATGTCTGCTCTGGTAGCACACCGTGACGAGAGTGTGTTCCCCAATGCGGACCAGTATGTTCCTGAGAGGTGGCTCGGAGAAGAAGGTAAGGCGTTGCAGCCGTACTTGATTGCCTTCTCTGCTGGTGCTCGGTCTTGTATTGGACGCAATATCTCGTACCTGGAGCAGACTAAGGCTGTTGCTTCTATGGTGCATCGGTACGACTTTGCTCTGGCTTACCCGGGTTGGGAATTGAAGCGGTTGGAGACGATGAATTTGATTTTGGGTGATATGCCGGTGAAAATTTGGCGTCGTGATTTGGCAGGAGAAGCATAGGGATATTACTTAGACAACATTTTATATTAATGCCTTAGGCGACCGTTTGTTCCAATTTTCGACGTAGACCGCAATGCAAACGTTGAAGCTGCCGTGTATCCACTCTCGCACCAAACGACACTGGCTGGATTGACCTAGTCCCAAATGGGCTGAAACAAGTTGTGCGATGTCGTTGCGATGACTGTAGAGAAATACAAAAAATTCTATCCGAGAACCCGGATAAGACACGTCGACAAGCATATCCTCTTCTTGCTCAAGGGCTTCGTCTAATGTTATAGAGCCCCGAAGGAGCGGAAGGCTCAATGCTTGACTAGTCATCACGGCAGAGAGTCGGATTTTCGTAAGTCACCGCCAGTGGGTAGTCGATCGGTTTGAAAATGATGCGAAGAGAACAACGTCAAATTGCTCACACCAGGCTATGGCTAGCCTGTGTTAAAAAGGGGATGATGGGAAGAAGCTCTTGATCCCATGGCACAGATGTTGCCCAGGTGAATATATGGCGGAAATCTGGCGGTACGACAGTATTGGTAACCTCAGTGGTATTGAACTCTCTAACTAACAAGAATAGAAAAACCGCGAATGTTGACGACCTGTGCGGACCATGATAACTTATGTACATATGTAAAAGCACTTTTTCTAAGGTACCATTCACATGATTCTCTGGGTATTTTACCCTCAACCATGTATCTCCACCGTGGTATTCGACATCGAACCATGTATTCAACCTTCAATTTCGACACATCATTGTGATGTCAAGGCGAGATATGTTATTTATATAGCTCTCCACCGAACAAACCGTAGCACTCTGAACCGATGCTTTCCGCGTCCTCCAGGGCTATCTATCGCTGTGGCATAATCAACTGGAAATTTCCACTTCCGAGCTAAAGTTGCCCCGATATTCTGTATACAGCTTAAATTGTGCGAAGTATCCTTCTATCCTTCATATGCGCCCAAGTCTGCAAGTATGTCACGTCGGACCACTGCTTATGATCGGCCCGGCCGGCCCTTCTCCTTTGGCACTTGTATTTTGTATGGATGCGGTGCCGGGTTTCTGGGGGTTGCAGCGTAAGTTCCGTTTGATTACCTACCGATTGAGGCGCGTTCGTCAATGCTGACTGTTGTATCAGAATGACGGTGGGCGAGAAGATCGAACAGTTCTTTACTTCACGACCGAACTCGTACGTACCAGGTCATACTTTAGAGAGGCTACTGTCTTTCCCTGTACGACCTGACGAGGAGAGGTTCGGCCTGAACATGGCCATGCATTATGGACAAGGTGCTGTGGCCGGTATTATTCGGGCGATAATGAGCGCAAATGGCATGAGGGGGCCGTTCGCCGATTTCATGTTCATTTCCGTGCGCCTCCTGATAGATCAATCATTGGAAAACTGGACCAAGGTGGGTGCACCACCCTGGTAAGTGATCATCCTACATCAATGGCCAGCGGAATCAGGCTGACTTAGGCATAAAGGTCATGGCCGATCAATGAGCAGATCATCGATATCCTGCATAAAGGAGTGTATGCTTTAGTGACGGGATATTTTACGGACAAGTGGCTGCAATGAGCCACAACTTACTTTCGGGCCATATGTATCTTAAAAGAGATTTGTCAACTCTGTTCGAATCCTCTGGCGGGTGTATGAATGGGGCTTTTGTGCTTTTGTATCTTTTTGTACTACTAAATTGGGGACCCCATATTAATGATGTCAACCGGATTTGTATATGCATGATCTAGCCGTCAACGCTATATACACTCTGGATCTTCCGGATAGTGCCATCTTTAGGTTAGCCTCGACCCACTTGGGTACTGGAATTGTCTTAAAGGATTGGACATTGAGACGGAAGTTTCGCATTTACCCCTCGTGATGTACATGATCTACCCCCATCCGGTTACCTTACAACGGGGCCGTTTGGTATTTATCTTACCAGTGGATCTGGTCCCCCAGGAACACCCCCAGCTCTATGTCAATTTACGCGTGGCCCTTCCATCTACATAAATTACCTACAGCATACTACTTGACC
Source organism: Penicillium egyptiacum (assembly GCA_911456345.1). Classification (NCBI taxonomy): domain Eukaryota; kingdom Fungi; phylum Ascomycota; class Eurotiomycetes; order Eurotiales; family Aspergillaceae; genus Penicillium; species Penicillium egyptiacum. Next base: position 64,548 of record CAJVRC010000907.1, read on the forward strand.
ACACCACAAGACTATCCTTCGATCTGAGACGATACCAATCAGTCTAGACAGTCTTCACTCCCTTCTTCCATAAAGATGGGACCGACAGTAACCAGCCCCAAACAACCGATTGCTGTTCGTCTTGAACATATTGCCTCTAGATTCATGTCTCTTCGTTTTTCAAACAGCATAGCATGAGTTGGTCTGGTGGCGATTTTATCATCTCAGAATGGGCAAATGACGATATCGGTCCTTCTGAAGGTCCAAAGACGCTGTTCAGCGTCAACGGGAAAATCGCGTCTTTGACCTAGCAACACTAGTTTCTGGATGATTCTGGTCTTCCGGTCTTCGACATCACGCGAAAGATGGCTGGTGTGACATGGCTTGTCAGGCTCCCTGGTGAGGGCTCTTCCTGTGAGCCCATTGCTACGGTTGCACCTCGATGGAGCTATTTCAAGGACAAATGATGTCTACATCGCAAATACTTCCATGAACGGGGAAGAAGTTGTGATTGAAGCACGTGGGCAAGACATCTGGAAACTGAGAACGAATTTCTACGTCAATGACACCTTGGTGATGACATCAAAAAGAACAGACAAGCTTACGACATATATTCCCGGGAAACGCCCTGAATGGCGTATGGATATTGCAAAAGGCATGGATCTAGCCCTGGTGAGCCTCAAAATCCAAACAAAACCATTGACCCTTAGCTAAATTTGCATTAAAGGCGTCAGTCTTGTCGGTCTATCTAGCTGAACTCTTATTTCACAGCTGTATCCCATCTTCGCATAACTCTGTTAGTGACCAGGGGTCATCAAGTGAGCAATCGAAGTCTGAATCGAAGGATCCTATTCGTTGATACTCAATTGCGGTGGCGATGTCTTGAGGAAGCGTACGTCGCTTAAGAGTTCGAGGCTTATACCTGATGAAGGACTCGAACAACACAGGCACTTGTGTAAGAACCAGCGGGGGGGACTTGGTTCGGTAGAGCCTCCACTCCTGTTTTCTGACAGCGTGCTCAGTGTTGTTTGATCAAAGAGCGAGAGGTAAGCACTAAAATGGAAAGGCGAAGCTAGGAATGTACGTAGGTAGGCTTCAAGTTAAAATGGAAAAGGATATAATCCCCGCCAATAACTCCGCCAAGCAAGTCCCCGGGGAACACTTCCACTTCGAGACATGTTTAGGGTTATGATGTTCACCAATACCCCGCAATTTATATGCCTTCATGTTAGAATAGATTACCCGATATGCGGGGATTCTCTTCAGTTGGATTCTTATTTCCTATTCTGGCCAATCCACGTGGACCCTGATGACCAGTTGCGGTGAATATAGCCCGATTCATTGAATCTAGCGATCTTCAGATCCAAGATGTGCATTTTTGCCCGTGTTCCTTGAGAATTAAACATTCTTAGGACATTATCATTGCCAATACAAACTATGTAGTCGAGGGTCTCAAACGGAAACTTATTTCATGGCCATGGTTCCCCGAGTGCTGCTTGACTTGTTTAGTGCCTGGATTTGCATAAAAGCCGCGTGTTCCATCAATTGTGATACTGGTGTTTTCCCCGAAGCGATATCCTCACAATATCCACAAGCCCTTTTCAATCATGGCGACCTTCCCACTCAATATCCCACCAGAACTATTGCAAGAGCTCTCAAAGTACACTACACCAACAGGATTGGCCGATTATGCCGCCCTCGCCCTGATAGGTGGAATTGGAGCCACATTCCTTTCCAGAGGACGGCTATGGGACAAACCAGACCCATTGCACCATCTCTGGTTCGAACGGCCCCAGCTAAGGAATGGTGGACAAGCTGGCTTAGCCAACAAGGAGACACGCAACATCGCACAGAAGTTGGAAGAGACGGGCAAAAATATTGTGGTGTTCTGGGGATCGCAGTCCGGTACAGCAGAGGGTTTCGCCCACCGTCTTGCCAGGGAGATCTCCATCCGCTTGGGTCAGGAAGCCATGACTGCCGACCTTTCGGACTATGACCCGATCGCCATCAGTGAAATCCCCAACGCCAAGTTGGCTATTTTCGTTGTTTCCACATACGGCGAAGGAGACCCCAGCGACAATACAGCGGAATTTTGGAGCTGGATCTCCAAAGCCAGCGATGTGTCGCTATCCAACTTACGATATGCTGCCTTCGGTTTGGGAAACACCAACTACAAGTTCTATAACCGAGTTGTCGATGTTATAGTTGAAGGGCTGGACAAGTTCGGCGCTCAGGCTCTTATGCCTGTTGGAAAGGCAAACGATGCAGAGGGGGCAACCGAGGAAGACTTCATGTCATGGAAAGAGGATCTTTTCACGGTCTTCAAAGACAAACTGGGATACCAAGAGGCTGAAGCCAAATATATCCCGAGCTTGAAGGTCGAGGAAGACGAATCTCTTGAGCCTATCGACCTGCATCATGGTGAGCCCAACCACCGTATTGAAGCTCCAAAGGCAGCGGCTCAATCCTCCGCCGTCCGAGCTTTGAGTATTTCAGACTCCAGGGAGCTCTTCACCTCGTCTAACCGTCACTGTCTACACATGGACGTGGACCTAACCAGCCAGCCAGAGCTGAGCTACAAGACTGGAGACCACCTTGCCATCTGGCCCGGAAACCCCGATGTTGAAGTTGAACGCCTACTCGATGTCCTCGGAATCTCCTCGCGTCGCGATATTCCACTTGGTATCACGTCACTCGACTCAGCAACCAAAGTCACAATCCCAACCCCGACCAGCTCCATCGCCATTTTCCGTTACTACCTCGAGATCTGTGCACCCGTCAACCGCGATAACGTTCGAGACCTGGCACAATTCGCACCCACCCCAGAAGCAAAGGCCTATCTTCTTGCGCTTGGCAAAGACAAGGATGCATACGCCAGCTTCATCGGTCGCACACACATCAACATCGGCAGACTGCTGCAACTAGCATGCCCTGACAGGCCTTGGAATAACATCCCACTCTCATACCTTGTCGAAACACTACCTCACATCCGTCCGCGATTCTATTCCATCTCATCCAGCAGCATAGTCTCGCCCCGCAAACCTTCTATCACAGCGATCGTATCAACAACTCCTCTCCCGGAGAACCTCAACGAGCTCATCCACGGTGTGACGTCCAATTACCTCCTCGCCCTCTCTCAGCAAGCCCGCTCCCAATCCCATCCCAGTGGAATCACCTACCACCTTGACGGCCCCGGTGGCGCACTCCAAGGCGGGAAAGTCTTTGCTCATATCCGACGAAGCAAATTCAAACTCCCAGCTCTGGGCAAGACGCCATTAGTCATGGTCGCAGCAGGAACGGGTATCGCGCCCTTCCGGGCATTCTTATCTGAACGCTGTCAACTTCTGAAGATCGGTAAAGAAGTTGGACAAATGATTCTCTTCTTTGGATGTCGGAACCCCAACGAAGATTACATCTATCGCGGGGAATTCGAAGAAATGCAAGCGGTGTTGGGCGATCGGTTGCGTATTGTCACTGCCTTCTCTCGATTGGAGGGGACACCTCGTCAGTATGTGCAGGACCGGGTTGGCGAGTTCGGGAATGATGTGATCGGAGTTATTGAAGAGGGTGGTAATATTTATGTCTGTGGACGGGCTGGTATGGCTCGTGAAGTTGAGAAGGTTGTTGGACAGGCTATGAAGGTGGCTAAGGGCTGGAGTGATGACGAGGTGAATGGTTGGAGTAAGACAATTAAGAAGAAGAATAAGTGGCAGGAGGATGTTTGGGGATAGTTACATATGTACGTATGTACATAGTGAACGGTATAATGCAATCAGCTATTTTCTTGATATGACGTACTGAGAACGACCTCGGGAGGAAATAGAGAAGGAAGAGGTGTCATTAACAACCCCCATTTATTCCGTGGGACTCCGTCCAGAGGCTATGGAACCCAAATGCTCAGCCGCGGCTTCAAGTTCACACATGAGAAAGCCCGGTTTGATTTGGTTGCTGACCTATATGGACCTCAACAATGTTGAGATCCTGCCAGGTGGCACCATGTGCTACGGGACGCTCTGCCTACACTGTCTCGTGGGACTATGGATAAGATGGTGATCCAGAGGGATTGGGGAGAGGAAGAAGAGAGGAAGAAGAGGAGAGGAAGGGTGTCCTTTTATACCCCCCACGTACCTTCCTAAAATGGACATCCTCGCACTTTCCCTATGTCACATTCAACACCAACCTTGGAACCTCCGGGGTTTCTTTTTCTAAAAAGGGTGAATGGCCTATAAAATACTTATAACACTTATCTCAACATCTTGAAATTCATATGATCATCTCGGAGAATTGCATTCTCCGCAGCTCCGTACACACCACAGCTTCTCGGCAATCCAGATGTACTATACATCTCACCTCCCAAACCAGCGCGATAATATCCATATATCCGCTCGTTGCCTGCAGTCATTAATTTGGCCTGCCTCCAATCAAAATGGCCCCACATGACCCCAATCGCGTCGCTAGCATCATGCTCTCATGGCACTCGCTCGACCTCATCTCATGCACCAACCTACAGACTCTGTGGGCCGGTTACGGACAAATATGTGCTATCACAGCGCGGGCAACCACCACCAAAGCAGCCGAACATCTCAAGCTGTGCGGGGTAGAACCAGGCGACGCGGGGACGACATACCCGCTCATCCTGAAGCTCATCTCACCGCCCCAAAAAGACGCCAGCACTGCCGATGAGGGCCACCTACGAAAAATGCTGAGCTACGAGATAGAGCAGTACTTCTATAGCGAAGTAGTCCCGCAGCTAGGCTCCGACATAGGCATAGCGAAATGTGTTGCCTCGACGCGCGACATGGACGCGACGGACTCGTCGGATCTCAGAGGTCTTATGGCTACGATCATGGTAGATCTTCGTCCTGAATTTCCCGTCGCGGGCGGGAAGAGGGGTACGCTGAATCGCGCACAAGTCCGCGCCGCGCTCGACTGGCTATCTGGTTTCCACAGCCGCTCACGAGGTCTGCTGCCGCCTAGTCTTGATGAATATGTCCTGCCGCCACTTGAAGAATCCAGTAGAAGACAGAGTTCAGGCAAGGATGTTGGCAGGGGACTGTGGCTGAATGGGGGATACTCGTACCTCGCGACCCGACGTAAGGAATACGCATCTCTTGCGCAGGACACGGACTCGGAGTGGTCAGATGCCCTATGTAGGATTTCGGAAGGGTGTCCACTGTCCGTGGCGGAGATGGTTGCGTTGTTCTTAACGCCCTGTGGAAGGGCGATTGAGTCGTATATTCACGGTGATGTCAAGTCGGATAATCTCTTCACAACGACTTCTGGAGACAGGGTGGCATTCTTTGATTTCCAGTACGTCGGGCTCGGTCTGGGAGTCTGTGACCTTGCCAAACTGCTTACCTGCTCGGTTCCGCTTTATATGCTGGTTGATGACAATGGGAGTGTGCCCGAGCAGCTGTCGATGCGTGATGGTGAGAGGGGACTGCTAGAGCAGTATCGTATGAGTCTCCTCCAGGATGAGGAATCGGAGGAATCGGAGCTATACGAATGGGAAGCCTTCAAACGACACTGGGAGACGGCTTTGGTTGACTGGTGTAGATTCCAGGCTTCGTGGGGCTTTTGGGGAAATACAGAGTGGCTCGAGGCCCGTGTAAGGTCAATCTTGAATGATCAGGAGTGGAGAGACTGGCTGTATCAGAATATCCGCAGTCGAATGTAGGATTGTTATTGATCTATATATCTAAGAATAAGATATAGACTATTACTGTATCTGCAACTGCAGCTTTCGAACAGTGCACACGAGATTTACTAATACGCCTATAAAAGTGGGCCAACACGCATAGAGTTCCAAGGTTATGTCTCATCAGGGTCCCCCACCTGGGCGTCTCGTGGCCGTCGTGGCCGTGGCGGATCCAATGGTTGGCCTTAAATTACCGCCCAGTATTGAGCAATTTTATAAAGCTTTTGGTGAGTTGAAACTGTGCTCTTTAGCTGATTGAAAAGGATAGGTGGAATACTGGCTGTTCAATAGTTCGAGGACAGCATGGAAGCTTTAGTAAGATGCCCTGGCAGAAAGTTACATAATCAGGGGCGTCATGGAACGCCTTGGTTACGGTTACTATCACCATCAATGGCCCTAGATAAGTGGGTGACATGGTTATATACAATTAGTGTTAAATTCCAGGCGCTACCTAGGTAGCTGACCCACCATCTCCCGAGGCTCTCTCTTGCATTTTATTTAACCAGGTATGCCGCCCCCGTGGGACTGATCAGATGGACCGACCTCATCCTGATGACAAACCGGGCCATTTCTCTAATCATGTCACAGTTGACATCCCCCACATGTGCTCCTGTGGATTCAATCCTGGCATGTGTGCACTGCGCTAGGTCAAAAGCTAAGTGCGATAGAAAGGTACAAGGGTCAACTTTTCGGGATATCAATGAGTCCATGCTAAGACGCGGGGAATTAGGTACCCTGCTCGCGATGCAGGGTGAAGAAGCTCACCTGCCAAGCTCGAGTCCCACAGCGAGGTCAAGGTCGATCGTCCGCGAATAATAAATCCAAACCGCCGCCACCCACCAACACCAACGAGAGCTCCGATACCGTCGAGTCCGAACCAGTCACATCTACTACCGATGGAGGTCCTAACACAACCTCACAATATTATCCTACGGGAAATGGCTTGTATATGGACTGGTCTCATTCAGCCATCCATAAGTGGGCCAGGAATCGCCCCGGGAACACATTGGAAGCGGACTCTTTGGCGCGATTCATAGCGGCTGCACCTCGCGTAGACGAAAGCTACCATCCCAATCTCTCTCTCTCTTCGCATCCTATGCCGGGGATGCTCGGGACAGCTGACGATTTCGACTTCGTCGTTCCAACTCGAGTGCCGTCACCAGCAGCCCAGTTGCCTAATTTTAGCGGGATGCCTTCATGGAATCCCGCGTTTTCTATCTCCCCGGGCATGTTGGCAAGGTCGACAAATGACGATGGAGACGATCTCATGGATCACTACCTTCCGGCATCATCTTTATTCCCCTCTCTGGAGGCCAGTCTGCCCGATTATGACCAGTTCCATACGCTGGAAGGCTGGCCACTTTTTCAATGCAACCCAATTACGCCGTCATCTGCGTGCGCACCCACGGCCGCGAACCACGTCAAAAATCTAGATTTTCTGCTCAGGGGTGGCAATATACCGATACAACAGTGTCATGCAGTTGATTCACACACCGCGATTGAATCTCTTCTGGTCAGCACGAGAGAAAATCTGATCGCTGTTTTGCAGTGGCTTTGTACTGAGGCCCAAGAACTATATGGGCTGCGAGGTCAAGACGATGGAATTCCTGGATGTTCCGTACCATCTATTATGATGTTGCCTTCTCCGCCCGTGTTAGACACCCTTTTGAGGGCCTACTTCACCAGCTACGAGCCATATTACCCCTTTATACCTACGATGTCACTGAATGAGCACATGGACGGTAGATGTACTAACTTGCAAAGCATGCGAATATTCCTCATGCTCGCCGGCGGCGGCATGACGGCTGGAGCTGGCGAGGCATGCGTGCAATTGGCGCATGGGCTGCTCGAGATATGCCGTATTTCATTACGAAAACTCACCGAACAAAACGTCATTCTGGCTTTAGATCACGAGGTCTCGCAATGCGCTCTTCTAAATCTTCTTGTTTCCGCGTGGAGTGGCGACAAGTGGCAGATGGATGTAAGCATTTTGGCGTGATCAGCCCCTGTGAGAGGATATGCCATCCATTGACTGGTTTATAGACTGCACACTATCAGAAATCCTTGTTCTTAGAGGTAAGGCGATTCCAGTCTGTCTGAAGTTACCCTTCTAACTCTTCAGATGCATTTGAAAGCAAAGCACCATGACGATAGACAAGCCCAGGTGGCCCGCATAGAATCCTTTGATAACGTCGCTCAGTCCTGGGAGGCATGGAAAGAACAAGAGAGGGCAAACAGGTAAATCATCTTTGTCGGCGCTAAAATAACGCAGGGATAAATTAACGAGGAAGTAGAACCACGCATGCATGGCTAATCCTGGATCACGAGATATGTCTCTTCCAAGATGCCCCATCTATCTCATTTTTTCCCTCCGCTAGCCTGAACACGCCTATTCCAAGCATGGATGCCGCATGGCGGGCCCAATCCGCCAAGCATTGGATTGAACAAATGGCATTGCCTTCGGGTCAAGTCATCATCCCTCCTTCTCTCGGTGAATGGATAGGCTGGTTCTCGGAAACGATCTCGGAGACGACCAATTTCAGCGCCACGGTACACATTTCCCCTATTACGCTGCGACTCTTGCTCTGTCATCTTCAGAATCAAGTGATTCAGCTGCGATCTACGATGGGCACTGTTGCTGGCAGAGGCAGTAGTCCCAAAGGACCCCAGCACATGTCGATTGTTCTCCATTCAGTGCAAGTGCAAACCGTTCAAGAACTTCTCCACAAGTGGTACGAGCTGGCCAAGATCCAGCCAAATGAGACGGCCACGCCAGCAACTGCTTCCAACATGATGCTCTATCATCTGATCATGCTCAATGTGATTGTGTGCTTCCCAGATATAGAACATCTAGCACGCAGCGGTGGCGATAGTAAAGGGGCTAGGAAAAGGCCTTTGCACAAGAAACACGCCTATCACTTGGAGAATCCACGACAGATATATTTTCATTGTGGCCAAGTGTTGCGCCATGTCCGCACCGTACCGGAGCCTGCTCGTCCACCCTGGTGGGCTGGTGCCGTGTATCGAGTAGCGCTGATCACCTGGGCAAATGGCATGGTCTGCGCCGACGGGGACGATGCCCAAAATCGGAGAAACATGAAAACAGAGACTACGGTGGCCTTGGATATGCTTACGCCGGATCATGCATCTATCGTGAACTATCTAAATAACGAAGCCGGGATCCCCGTATTTGCGGACTTGAATGGCGCGAAAGTGCCCCTCGACAACTCCGTCGGCATTCTACAACATTTTGCTCGTTTCCTTCAGACGGACATCAAGACGAAGTTCACGTTCGGGGTTCAGCGAAAGTTATTGACTATGGCGCGTCGGTGGGAGAGTGGGACTACACAAAATTTACAATTCGCGATTTGAACTGCCTTTTCTTTTCACTCAGCGCGTCTATGAACGGCATTTATCAAATTTCGCATGCAATTCCATTGCGTGCCCATGGACACCGCTCTAAGGCCCATCATTTGGAAAAATTAGCTGACCCTAATGCCCTGCGGGATTGGCAAAGATTATTTGCTCTTGAAGCATCCCGGATAAAGATTAACACTACTCTACAACACTAACTGACGGTAAAAGCCACACGTGACGAACCACGGTATACGGCCAGTATGTCTTGGCAGTAGAAACTCTGTATACCATATACCGAGTATCTACCCGCATATGTACCCGTTGACCTACCAAAGAGGAGGAAGAGATGTATAAGGACGGTCATTACAGCACATGTATTTAGTTATTCGCGATCAATCCTACATTGTTACTCGGAACCACCTTTGCTAGTATTCACTGTTTGACTTCGTGATAACCATTCTACAATAAGGGGAGCTACTTCGGTACTGACCTTATTGGCGCTCTACCTGGAACACCTTGCAAGACTACTCTACAGACGCGAGCCCGCGTAAAGCCTAACGGACTAGGAGACGGTACGGTTGCGAGTACTGCTCGAAGGTACGACCGTGGTAAGTATACCAGATACGAGACCAGCTCACAGTTACCAGTTAGCAAGGCCTAACACATAGGGCCCCAGGGACAGGATCTTTTGAACCACCTATTTTGCGAGCATCCAGCAAAATGGGGACCAAATATGCAGGGTGTAACAAGACGGGATATTTAAAGCCGCTATCTTCCTTCAAAATAACGGCGTTTTGGTTCTTCAGGATGCATTGAAAACAGTAGCATTTAGGTAAGGTATCCAATTCGCTTACCGAATACGTACGGGCAGACCAGAATTACGCCATTGGGTCTTTTTCCGCCTATCGGCCTAGGACATCATTGATCCTGCGGGTGGATTCCGTTCTGCAGAAACGCCCAGTAGCCTCGCATACCCTAAGGATCTAAACCATGAATCAACAACGAGAGAGGGTCGGCAAGATATAACACGGAAGGGGCAATCATGACCGATAGATATGATTCTCCTCAGAATCCCTCCATATCTGCATATGGCATCAATGCTTTCTACGGGAGGGCCTGCTCCGAACGCCCCATAAGCCACGTATTCGGATGATCTAGTGAAACCAAGCAACGTCTGCCTTTGAGATTCTAGCAGAAAGGGACATAAGTCGGAATCATTCGATATTGAAATTAGGTTTCAGTCAGAAAGTTAATCTACTGTAGATAGCAATACAGATTTCAAGGCTGTTTTTCCTTATCTAGTTAACTCCTTCTGTCTAGTCTCCAAGTTCTCGAGAAGTTTAAATAATAGCATATGGAGGATTGGGTGATCCCGCTGTACTTTTAATTGATAAACAAACGTAAATTGGTTCCTACAAATCATAAGCTTGGGAATGATAACTCACGCCAAGATGAATTTCAAGTCAGAAGATAGCGTAATGTAAAAGAAAAGTACCAACAAGATAGCCGCCCAGGAAGCATAGAGGTTGTCTATTCGCAATCATAGCTATATCCGTCGGGTGGCGATGAACAATCGGCTCCCACGTGCGTAGCAAACCTATACTTGATTGGGGGTTTTTGAAAGGATTTGGGACGTTTCACTTCTATTCATAGAGAAGAGGGGGCTAGTCTCGTTTTATCAAGCCTCTTCTAGATATTCCACCCCTGTACAGACATAAAACGAGTCTGCTGCATACGTTTACCTAATTAGGGACCCTCTCACCTCTACGGACTTGGTTTAAGCCTCTATATCTATCTATTAGTCATGAACATCATCCTTCCAGGTGTTCTTGCCCTCAACAATGCATAAGTGTGGGTGTTGCATACACTGTGCCTGCTCCCCAGGTCAAGCCAACCATTCCAAGATACATTGGTCGCTCAGTAGGCGTAGTGAACATCGAGAGGATGGCTATGATACCCAAGTACATACCAGCGCCTCCAAGACCACAGATTGCACGTCCCACAATCAGCGCATTCATGGTTGGGGCAGCACCACAGACTGCCGAGCCAACCTCAAAAATGGCGGTTGTGACAATATACAGCCATTTGCGATTAAATTTACCATATGCTTTAACCCTGAAGTTTCATTAGTATAGAACCTGGGAATATAAGAGCGGACTAGATCAGTACCAAATCAAGAGAGTACTCGCAGCGCCAAGCATAAAAGCCACAGAGAACCATGGAAGCATCGCCAGGTCCTCAAACTCTTTGACAATCGCTGGCTGCGCATCTGCTACAATTGTGTTGTCTAGTGCGAAGAGAAACACACAAGAAAAGATCGACATGACTAAAAACACCCAAGTAGTGTCAGCCGCTTCTGATCTATCTTTTATCTTTCCAGCTCTTGATCCACTTACCAACTAGCACCAATTTGAGTCCGTGAACCTCCCGTGGAGAGCTTTGGGAGCTCGTAAAAATCTCTTCGGCCACAAGTCCCTTCTCTTTACCCGACACATCTGTAGGCAAATCACCACTCCCAGATGAGTCGGCCCCCTGGAGTGATCATAGTTGTCGATGACATTTTGGAAGTTCCAAGGCTTCGAAGATGCAAGATTGTTTACAAGAAGAAAGGGGCATTTCAAGAATAAAAATACTAATAAAGCCTCCCTGGGTACTTATATAGAGGCGCACTTCCAATAGTATATGCCAGTCTATAGATTGGGCTGTGCACGTGACGATACACGCTGGAATTAAAACCTTATCTCCGAGCTAATCTGTCCGGGCGGACTCGGCCTGATTTCCATCCGACTCCGGTGGTCCTGAATCAGGAGACAAACAAAGAAGCCAGGCGATAATGGCTGCTATAGTTTCATCGGCCAGAGATATTCCGTCGGATACCAATCCCAGTCTGCAGCTGAGAATGATCTCACGATGCAAGCAGTCCAGGCAGGTTCCACTGCCTGAAATAAAAAGCATTCCCAAGAGGCTAGAGTTTGCTGAATCTCAACCTTCTGTTCGATCCGAAATATACAAACCAACATGACTGGTTTATTCGGACTTTTATTCACCAGACTGACTTTGCCACCCTCCTCGGTCATCCAGGGGAAGACCATTCTCATCACCGGTGCAAACACTGGCCTCGGCCGGGAAGCTGCCAGACATGCGCTCGCTCTAGGCGCCGGTACGGTCATTTTGGGCGTTCGAACCCTGAGCAAAGGTGAAGATGCCAAGGCCAACATCGAAGCAAGCACTGGCTATACGGACAAGGGAAAGGTTCTTGTGTGGCCGATCGATCTCGAATCATTTGCTAGCGTCCGAGCGTTCGCAGCTCGAGTTCGCAAACACATTACCATAGAGGGCGGCCGACTGGACATAGCTATCATGAATGCAGGAATCGCGTCAGTCGAGTACGCTATTACACGCGATGGGTGGGAGAGAGGAATCCAGGTCAATGTTTTATCGACCGCGCTCCTCAGTTTGGAGCTCTTGCCGCTACTGCTGCGAACAAAAGAGCGAGATCCATCAGCACAACCGCATCTGGTCCTTCTTACGAGCGATATCCACAAATCGATCAAGTTCCACGAGCGGAATGAGACGAGCATTCTTTCCATCTTGAATAGCGAGGAGCAGTGGAAGAAATCCCAGGCGGCAGGCGGTGCTACCGAGCGCTACGGTGTCACCAAGCTCATGGATATCTTCATTGCCATAGAGATAGCTCGACTTGTGCCTCGTGATGAGTGCGGAAACCCCCTTGTGATTGTCAATGCCGTGACGCCGGGGTTCTGCAAATCGGATCTCCTCACTAGGGAAAAGGCGCCGTGGATGCTGAAGCTGATCCAAGCTTTGGTTGCTAGGACGGTGGAAGAGGGTAGCAAAACATTGCTGCATGCAGTAAACCAGGACGTGGAGACTCACGGGAAGTGGTTGGAGAACCAGGTTATCACAGAGTAAGTCCCTTCTGTTCAATAACTGATAGTTCGCGTCGCTGATATGTGTTTAGCCCTGGCACTATTATCACAAGCCAAGACGCAGCAGTCGTGAGGGAGAAGGTCTGGGCGGAGATCACTGCAGTCTTGCATAATGTCGATCCTGAGGTTCGAACTGAGTACTAATCACGTAAGGTGGTGTGCTCCTGTTGCGATAACCCTGTACGAAGGGATGTACGGGGAAGAATGGAGCCGGCGTCGCCTTCTTTCTTTATCAGCACAAGCCCGAGTTGGGGGTTCGGGTTCCGACCAAAGTGACATTGTTCAAGACCATTGGACAGGACCAACATAATAATCCTGAGGACTGGATCCACTTCATATTCGAATCGCTCCCTATTCCGGAAAAGAGAAGGGGAAGAAGGGAAAAGGGGGCAAATAAGTCGAAGTGGACAAAAGCTAGTCAACGGGGGTTTTGTTTCCAATTTTCCGAATTTTGAAGATACATATGTGTATATAGTACATTTACGCAGTGATAAAGGATAGAAGTGCTGGAGGCAAATATCTACATATGTATATCAATCTATGTTGTATCCCCTGGTTTAGCACACTAATTTAGTGGACCCTGTTTCCAGGCGATCAACCGTGGAGTATGATTCGGACCCCCGTACCCCCTCTCCATTTCACAGAAATTTCCTCGTCTTTTCTTTTTTCCTTTGAATGCTTATACGCAGCCTTTGCAATGGATCCGTTTCAACGACTTCCCGCCGAACTCGTCAGTCAGGTCCTTCGAAATACAGACTTCATGGGCGTGGATGGCCTGGTATCAGTATCCCTGGAAGCCAGAGCGGTCTTCCAAGCGAACTCTCGTGCGATCATCCAAGACCTTGTTTCATCAAATCCTATTACATCGCACCCTGAAATCAGAAAGCTACTCTCAAATATCGCCCTTATTCATGACCCTTCGATTTGCTGTACAAGTCTCGACGAGTATATGCAACTAACGAATGGAGAAGGAAACGAAAACGCAGTCGAATCCACTCTTTGCCGGCAGAACTCAGATCTGGCCTGTCGCATCCTTCGCATTGCCGCCCAAACCCAGTGTTTGGCATGCATCTGTCTCTTGACTCTAAGGCAAGGATTGGTTACTGCATTAGGAACCTCGCCTAATCGAGCGCAAAAGGCAAACGAGCCTTTCTCTTACCTCGAAGAGTATCACGTGTACTGGGCAATATGGCAACTTGAGTGCTATTCTGACCTCCGAAAAGCTGTGGATTCGCGAGCTTCATCATCAACCAATAGCGCCGAAGGCCCTTCGACTGGTCAGAACTGGATCTGGTCGAGAGAATCAATCAATAAACTTGATGCATATACTACCTTCAACGAAATACATGATTTTAGGGCCGAACAGATCTGGGCTGTGGCTTCGGTATTGGTGGAGTTGGGAGCTCCTTTAGTGTCGCCTTCTACTAGAGAATCGCTAGCGCTACAGCATCCGTCCACGGTCGCCTGGGATTTTCCCCCAAACACACCGATACCATTCTTTTCGTCCTTTCAGCTCGCTCGGTCTGTTAGGAATGATCACTCTCTACTCTGGTGTCCACCACAAACACCTATCGAAGATCCAGTGACGAAGGCTTGGTATTTGACTCTACCATTTTGCCATAAGCCCTCTGGGCAGACGATGTTATTTCGATCACTACGCCATGGGGCTTTGCGTGGTCACTGTGGCCGACGTCCCTCTGCTGCAATGGAAGATATCTCGCCTTATCGACGATCTGGTGTACTTTTATGGGACTCATGGCGAATGTACTCCATTGGGCTAATGCCGAACTCGTCTCGGAAAGGAAGACCCGCTCCGGGTGGAGGTTTCATTGAACCTGATTGTGAAGCGGTCACTGGAGAAGATGTCATGCCAAATTGGTTCGAAATAGCTGGCGTGAAGCAATGATCCGATTGGTATCGCAGGAATCTTTTTTAGATACAAAAGGGTTGAGGCATACTGTACATAATGGGCTTTCGTTGGGTTATGAATATTCTGTGGCACTTATCCCAATAACAGACGCGAGGAACGTGAATATAGCCTGAGGTATGGCCCTTCCCCTACGATTGAGTTTCCATGCTCTATATATTTTCCTATGTAGTTACGTCAAGTACATACGACTATAGGGTGTGGAAAACAAGGCTTCCCGTCCGCTCAGCCGTACTTAAGCCACACGCCGGTGAGTTATTACAGTATTATATAGCACTACCGCTTTATATAAGTGTAATCATTTAACATTATATATATATCTAGTTAATTTAACACGATATATTAGTGTCTACTCCACCCCCCCTCTAATAGCCTAGGTTATCTTCTAGTAGCTTTAATGGTAATATATAAAATATAATTTATTTATTAGGTATTAAACGTATTAGAGTGCCACTAGATAGCTTCTACTTATATAAGGGTGTAATCAGTTATATGATTTTTCTACGCCTTACTCTTTTCTACCCTTATCTATATCTTCGATTAGATTTTTAGGGTTTTAATTTAATAGAGTAGTGGACCTATAATAAAGATAAAGTGCATCTAGGAAAGTGTCTCGCGATCTCTTTCTATATAAAATCTTTTTCCTCTTTTCAACTCTATAAGCAAATTTCCTCGATTAGTCGAAAAACTAACCGGAAAAGGAAATTCACAGGTCTCAATATTACAACTAGAATGTGAGTACCTGTGAAATCGACGCCGAAAATGACCGCCAGTGAGGCCGTTTACGGCGTCATTTCCACACGGCGTTTCAGCGACCAGTTGCTGCTTGAACGATTTACACACGTAATCCGGCCACTATTCTGCACCCGCCAAGCCCATTTTTCTTCGTAGCATGTTGGCTTGAACCTCTTCGACTCATGATCGAATCGCTGCCGAAAATGGCTTCCCTCGCTCCGAAATACAGCTTCTCTCTGATTCCTACAGGCTTCCCTGGGCGACCCTATAAAATGTCACTTTTTCTCTTCCCCTTGTCTCCTTTTCTGGCCATTTCTCTGTCTCTCGTCACGCCTCTCGACGAACTCTCCTTTCCAACCCAGCGTCAACTGTTGCGAGCACTGCCTTCAAAACTCCCTTTTTCTTTATTCATGTTATATCTGTTCGTCTCAATGACGCCGCCTCCTCTTCCTCCTGCGAACCCCGACGAGCACCAGTACTGGACCGATCCTATCCTGTGCGAGGAGACTCGGACCAGACTTGAGCATTTCCGAAATCTGGGATGGCTTCCCCCTAACTACAAGCCCAGGACACTTGAAGGCCTTGCAGTTGTCGAACGGTACTGGCGAAGGCACGTCATCTCTTCACTCTCACGGTGGACCAGAGGATGTTCCAATAAAACTGACAGCCTGCAGATATTGTGCACATTCAAACGAGGACTATGTGGAATATCTACTGTCGGAAGACAAAGCCATCTATATGAACTTTCTTGACTGGATGTCAAGGACCTCGCGTGAGAAAAGACTTCAGACCTATGATGAATATTGGCGGCGCTTGTGCCAATACTTTGGCTTGTTTGCCCGCCGGCCTGTAAATCATCATGTTCATGAGCAGATGCGACGAGTATGTTTAAGCTTCCTGTTTTATTCTTACACCTGGATACTCAATAGACAACAGTACCTTGAACAAGTTTTTCCTGCAGAGCGCAAGATCAGTAGGCGCGTGAAAAAGAAGAGCACACTGGACATAGATGATTTCTGCGTCCTTCTACGCCACCACTGGGTCCATTCTTCTTTCTTCCGTCATGGGAGCATGATTATCCAGCAAGCTGTGATCATGCTCTGGTCCTCCATCACAGGGACTCGACCAGGTGTGCTACTTCCGCAACGAGATGCTACAAATGATCCCAATGCATCACAAGATGGCTCGCTTTCGCTCGGCCCAAGAAAGCGCAAGCGGGGTGATTCGTTTAAGAGTGTCTTCCTCAACGGATTTCACCCGGCGACCTTCCCAATACTATATGTTACAGGGATATCGAGCTCTTTTACCTCAGAAACCCAGAGGATGGTCGAGACGTTCTCTGTGCCATCATTGAATTTCGTAATCTTAAGGGCCGGCCAGAGGGTGCTGATGGGTAAGTTTTCCCAATTTTTTCAGCAAACTTTAATGTCTACTGACATTGCTGGGACGAAGGACGAAGTTCTTCATGCATGGAGATTATCAATTGGCATACTGTCCAATTGCTCAAATTGTGTCACTAGCCTTCCGCGATGACGCTTTCGAAAATGAGCTGACCCCAGAGTTGATCTGGCGGATTAAGGTTCCGAAGCGTACCAGAGCTCTTCCGCTTCGGTGGAAAAAGGATAAGTTGAACCTTCCCCTACTTCGACGTGTGGTTCGAACTCAGTATGGCTACGGGGTTCATCCGACGCTACCAATGACTTATGACTCAAGCCGGCTGGCACTCAAAGATCTGGGTGAGGATGGAGGATTTGAGGACAACCTAGGTCATTACAACTTCCGACGTTGGACTGCAAACGAAGCCAATCGTAAGTATCTCTGCATGTGACCCTATTGTCCTTCATAGGACCTCTGTGATTCCCATGGGTATGGGGGCTTTAAATGAATTATTGGATTTGCCTAACGTGCTTGGAACAGGCCACTTTACCAGTCAAGAGCGGAAGAGGGTTCTTGGCCAGTCCGGAGACTTTATTTTTGAAAAGCATTACCAAGCGGAATTTATCCAGCGAGATCTGCAACATGTGATCCTCCTTCGGCCCCCTCAGGAGGGTCTTCTTCAGACAGCAGCGGGCATGCTTAGGAACAGAGCTCCACTGGCCCCTTCAAACATTACTGACGAGCAGCTACGGGCTATTCGTCGACATCCTGAAATTCTGGAACTCAGGCGAGAGAAACGGGAGTTAAAGGAAGAAATGCGATCCCTGGCTGGCACCATCCAGAACGCTCGAAATCATTTCCCTGACCTCTATCAGAGCATGACGAAATCAGCAGGAAGCTCACCAAGTTAGGGAAGGCTCTACGAGATAATACTCGGCAGACTGCCAGAAAAGATTATTTCCATACGGCACCCATACTAGAAATCGACAGACAAATCCAGCAACTCTTGGGTAAATCTGGTGCAGAAAATTGTGATGCTGACAGTACCAAGGACGGCGATGAAGATTGGCAGTCTCCCATCCCGGATTACGTTTTCCCTGAAAGAGCTCGTCTAGTGGAGTCATTCTACGGTCCGGAGGGGGAGTGTTTTGACGAGGATAGACTACTTGCAAAACGTATCCAAGTTACTGAGGACCCGGTCGCACTCTCGCACCTCTGTGAACCAAATCGTCAAGGCAAACGAGCCAACTGGGATGGGGACGATGAGCAGAGCGAGA
Organism: Penicillium egyptiacum; assembly: GCA_911456345.1. Taxonomy (NCBI): domain Eukaryota; kingdom Fungi; phylum Ascomycota; class Eurotiomycetes; order Eurotiales; family Aspergillaceae; genus Penicillium; species Penicillium egyptiacum. The sequence continues at coordinate 82,845 of CAJVRC010000907.1, forward strand.
CATCTGAGGGAAAAGAAGCCTTCCTGTCAGAAGAGAAATCCCCAGAGTGCCCCACGGATGTATGTATCATCTGTTGCGGTATATCCCGCCGCTCACCTTCTAATCCCCATCCACACAAGGTTCCATCAAAAAGGAAGGATTCTCTCCGTCGTCATCTGATCGGTCACCTTATGAACGCACACGACGGAGTACGCTGCACCTGGGAAACTTGCAGCAAACTCCCTACTTTCATCGATATCGCTGAATTTTTAGCACATGCCGCCAATATTCATCACTATGACCTCCATATCAAGCTGGAACGTATTCCCAAGAGACGAAAGCCGTCTCGGGATGAAACACCGTCTTTCAGCAGCTCCAGCATGTCGTTAAGGTCGAGCCGATCGGCCACCGAGACTCCCGCTTCCTCCGTTGATATTGAAATAGGGAATATTAACCCACGTTTACTTGCAGCCTCGAATACCAAATACAATGAGACCTGCCGTCGGTCCCAACGGTTGAACTCTCATTGATAGTACAAAGCAATTTGTTTATAGTTTGTAGGTAGATCTCGAAGCTTCTCATGTGCCGAAGGCTGGTCCTTAATACAACATTTACCTTTTTATATAAGATCATATCACTTAAAAGCAAATGATGCTCAAGCACTAAAAACAATGCACTACCAACATAAACCACCTCTAACGCTAAATATACTAATATAATACCTTAAACACTCAAGGCAACTGGCGGGAAATCTAAATTTGCCAGTCAACTAACATCATTGTTAGTGTGTTCATGAGCTCTTAGGATATGAACATAAATGGGAGCCATCGCGTCAGGTTACTGAGTCAGTATGCTGTACGCTCCAGAAATAGGGGGGTAGCATACATATGTCGATGATATTTCATGTATCAGTTAAACGTAAACTCCAGAAGATCTGGAGCAAACAGGTAGGCAGCAGGTGAAGCTAATCATCCATATAAGCGCCCACCCAGACCTTTCAGTTAGTCTTTCCGGACTCCATCAGCCAAATATTGATACCTGATTGGAAATTGCCAACGAGGGGCCATCTTGGCATATTAGAGACAGCATCATGTGAAACAGCTCATCGAGAAGTATATTTTCTAGAATAGTCGTCTCATACCCAATGCGATCATAATACATGGGTATAGGTTCCTATAGACCTCGGCACCGCCCTGGGCATGCCCAGCCGGGCTCAGCCCGTGCCCGCCCATGGGCGGGCGGTGGGCAGTCTTTCCCTGCCCGGCGGGCGGTCAAACAGTGCAAACATGGGGCATGCATTATTTATGCTCACTTTATCGGTAACGTGACTCACCACCGAGCGATCCATTTTCTCCGAGCCTCCACTCCTCTACCATCACGGAGCCTTTAACCCACCAAAATGGCCACAAATGTGCGCGGAGAATCGTTTGGAAAAGGAGGGCCGTATCTCACTTGCAATTGACGCTTTCAAACGTGGTCAATTTAAAAGCATACGCGCTGCAGCGGGTGCTTTTGATGTCTCTCATGCAACACTTGGAAAACGTCTCAAAGGACGAACTGCTCGGGTCGATACCCCTGCAAATGGTCGAAGACTTTTTTTTTGGATGAAAACATATTAAAAGAATGGATTATATCGGCAGACGAACGAGGTATGGCACCTCAATTCAAGATTGTACGCCGAATGGCTGCTATTTTGGCCCAAAAAGATATTGGGGTCAATTGGGTTACCCGTTTTATGAACCGACACGAAGATATACGATCTAGATACACCAAACGGTATGATTATCAGCGTGCTCTATGCGAGGATCCAAAGAAGATTGGTGAATGGTTTCAATTGGTCAAGAATATGGTTGCAAAGTATGGTATTCTACCAGAGGATGTCTACAACTTTGATGAGACATGTTTTGCAATGGGGATCATTGCCACAAGCAAGGTGCTCTTGTCCAATTTTATATGCACTTTCTATAAAAACTAATACATGAGCGTCTTTATTAGGTGATTACAAGCCAACAGGATCGCCGAGCACGTGTATGTCAGCCAGGGAATCGAGAATGGGTCACAATTGTTGAGGCTATTCAAAGCACTGGCCGAATCCTCCCACCAATGATTATCTTTGCAGGCCAACTACATCAAAAGGAGTGGTATGATGAACTTCCACCTGATTGGGTCATTGGAACAAGCCCCCAAGGATGGATTAACAATGATCTTAGCCTACTTTGGTTAAAAGAGATCTTCCATAAGCACACCAAAGACCGGATAGCTGGGGTATACAGATTACTTGTTTTGGACGGTCATAAAAGCCATGCAACTGCAGATTTTGATCACTTTTGCAAGGAGAACAAGATTATACCTCTCTATCTGCCTCCACACTCATCTCATATTCTCAACCGCTTGATGTCTCTTGTTTTGGGCCTCTAAAAAGGAGGTATGGGAGTGAGGTACAAAGCTGTATGGCAGCCAAAATTCACCATATTGATAAGAAGATATTTCTGGATATCTACAAGAACCATGCTCGTCCAGAGGCTCTTACTAATGCCAATGCCATTGCTGGATTCGCAGCTACAGGTTTAGTCCCATATAAACCTGAAAGAGTACTTGACAATCTGCATTTTCAACTCAATCCTCCTACCCCGCCTCCACCTGGAAGCTCCCATTCAGATGGATCATCTTGGACTGCAGAGACACCAAAACAAACCAAGGAACTGATAAAACAGTCCAATTTAATCAAGCGAACGTTGAGAGACCGTACAAGAAGTCCCCCAAGTCCTTTACAAAGTGCAATTGATCAGGTGGTTAAAAGTTGCAATATAGCCATGTCAGAGGCACTTCTTTTGAAGCAGGAACTTTCCAATACACAAACCACCAACAATCGCTACAAGCGAAAGCGAGATACAGGCAGAATTTACCTTCAAAATGGTGCTATTCTTACTGGAGAGGAAGGGCAGCAGCGTGGGCAAGAGGAGGCTCAATTATATATATCTACACGAGAGGAAGATGAGCGGCCAAGGAAGCGGGCACCTCCTACATGCAGTATTTGTCATAAGACAGGGCAAATACGCTCACCTTGTGTAAATAAATGAGAGCTTTTCATTGATATAATTATTTCGCAAATCGGAGTCCATTTAGGTGGTCAAATTGCTGGTTGAATTCTTTAGATGCAACTAATTCCGTGTTAAATGCTCACATACTAGATCTATAATAATCGGTCTATTCGCGAGGGAAATCATACTTTCCTATCAGCCATGTGAAATTCAAACTCACCTAGAAACGTAAATCGGCCACGTTTTTAGGTTGCATTTTAAAAAGATAACCACTGCATCAGGAGCAAAAGACTAGGATACTAAGCCGATAGGCTTAGTACTGCACTCACTTATATAGGTAGGTGGTTCATGCCGTTACGAGAGAGTAGAGTCTCGTCGACCTGTCAGTTGCCCCATAGGTGTGGGGACGCCTTGTGACTTCTCCGGCAATAATAGAAGTGTACGGGCGATTTGGGACGTCCACACGAGCACTCCAGCTTGGCGTTTTCATGTCTGAACCGCTCATGGTATTGGGCAAAGTCTCCATGGCCCGACCGGGCCGCCACGATCCTGCCCAGTGTGGCCCTAGGGGAGGGCTAGTTCATGAGGGCGCTTGTCTAAGTTGATGGAGAGGTCTCGGTAATGTTGCGGCGCTCTCTCGGCCCAGAGACTTTGAAATTGTTGCCAGACGTGGTCTTTCAGGGCTCGGCGCGCCCAAGCGAGTCTTGCAGCGGAGATCGTGGTTGTTGTGGTGGTGTACATCTAGGGGCCGTGCAGGGAGGCGTTGGCGTTAGCACAGCCAATGAGAGCGCCGTGCTGGTAAAGTTGTCGTTGCTGGTGCCGACAGACTCGTTCCCTTTGATACTCATCCGGGCTCAAACCATGTATACTATGTCCCAAGCTTTGAAACCTCGCAGTGAACCTCGTCACCCTCCCCTCCTCCTTTAGCTCCTGACCGCTGACGCTGTGGTGCAGGCGGATCCGATGCCAATACTTGACAGGCTTCTTTCCTGCGGTGGGCTCTTCGCGGACGGCTTCGAATCCCTGCATGACAGGTCAGCATCCATCCAGCCATTGAACAGAATCTTTGTGAAGATGTCTTAGTCTTACTGCATTCATGGAAGATTGTGTCGGATGCTATTCTGCCACCCCTTTGACCCCCGATCGTTCCCTTGACTGTGTTCTTCTCGAACCATAGATAGATGCCTTGAAGGGGTAGTCTCTTCCCCGGCGCAGCCAGCAGAGCTTCGTAGATGAGTTTAGAGTACGGCGGGTCCGCATTGTTATCTTCTGGCCCGTCCCCGTTCGAATTCGAGTTCGATCTCGGATTCGGAGTCGGATTGGAATAAGAATTCGCTGGCGGCACAGGATCACAGTCCATCTTAACCTTGACAGGAGGACTCACCACGCTGAGCGGGAGAGCATGGTACTGCATCTGCACATCAGGAGCAGCACTGTTCGTCGTTGTCGTCGTTGAGGGCGACTGCGACAGTCCAAAGGGATGAGACTGAGACCGAGACTGTTTGTATAGCGATAACGAGGCCTCTGGCGATATGCCTTTACCAGCTGGTAGACGTCGATGCCACCACTCTGACCTATTGCCATTTCCCATGAACCGGGGCAGTCCGTCTATAGACTCAACATCCCATGGGTGCTGATAAGGTATCATTGTCTCTGGACTGCTAGAGCTGGAGTCGGATCAGGCGTCGAGCACAGAAGGGAAGTCTCGGGGGTTCTGGAGGCGCTGGAGCTGGAATGGGGTTGGTAGAGGTCGGGCTGGTCTATGAAGCTGCGAGTAGAGGGGAAGCGGTCCATCTTGGTAGAGCTGTAACTTGCAAGATCAATTGAAAGTGAAGGAGTACCAGAGTCTGAAATGGCCAGAGCGAGGTATAAACTATCAAGGCTTCTTGTAGAAAGAAAAGAGCCAGTCCTGCAAGCTTCTAGTACCTGCCTGAAGTCCCTAGTAGGCTTTACTACGTGTGACGATTCAAGACACAAGAGGATGCACAGCTCACGTAGTAACAGAACGCGCAATCAAAATCTCTCCAATTTAATTTCTTTTCTGCTGCTGCAGTTAGCCTTCGCTCTGAAGCGGTTCCTCCCCAGAGACAAACAAACACCGCATGCCCCTGCGTGGTTCGACCTCTAGGTTCAGGACGATCAAAAGCGCCTCTCCATCCCTCTTCATGGGGTTGTCTCGCAGATTTCGCGTGAGTTACTGCGGGACTGCCATATCTCCAGGGTTGTGAAACGCGATCATGTCCTGCTTGAGTCAATGGGACACTCATCGCCCGCGAGAGGCTGGATCTCGTGCTACAAAAGGGACGCAATGGGTCTACTGGAAAAGGCCTACAGATGCCCAAGTGACCGGGATTGAGCCCGTAGCTGGCACAGAGTGGGAGGATCTATAGTACATACTCGGGTGCGGAATGCTGCAACTAATCCTCCTTGTGCGGGCCAGACCTCAGTCTCTGTCTTCGCCTTCTGGAACAGACCTTCCTGTCAGTGGGATTATGCATCCTGCACACTCTCAGGCCCTTTCCGCGTTCCCCACCAGCCAGATGTTCGGAACTGACTTGCAGGTGGCGTTGTAGTACAGCGACATGGCCTTTTCCTGACACGAAGTGAAGAAGCAAGCCCGCCAAAGCAGAAACCAGCAAAAGCAACCACGGTGGAATATCACCCATCCCCAGCAATACACCCGAAAGCAGCCGCATCAGTGTAACCAAAAGGCCTTGGTACAATCGGGGGCAAGAAGCAGATGAAACAGAAGCCACCAACACCGAAATCACCAACTCCTGATCTCCCTGAACCAAAAAGTCCCTCCTCACTACTACATCACAAGCAATAACCGCAGCAACCGCAGCAACCGCCCGTGGACAACGATGAAACAACATACGATGACACAAATGACGAGCCGCCCAAGCCCTAACCCAAGACAACCACCAAGGCCACCACGAAACCACCCTCCAAGCCCCGCGATATTCAGAGCGTGTGGGCAAGTGATTCTCTTTTCCCTCAGTAGGGTGCTCGGTTGCTAAATTTTTGCTGAAATTGATGACCAGGGTCCTAATGTCCCTGCCCAAAGAGGCGGCTCCTTGGAGGCTCCGTTCTTCCTATACAGCGATCCTTTGCCTAATCACAGAGACAAGCCCTAGGAATTCATCTCCTGTAGTCTTTATCTGAGCAGTGCGAGATGCCACTGCATCAGTGATGTGGCTTTGGAGCTCCACACTTAGCTGGGTTTTGGAAAATTCATGGGTCGGAGAGGCGGGGAGTATCCCGTCCAGGCACTGGCCGCCTATATGTTGGTTTTCTGGGGCAGGGTTGGGTCGCCTTGATCTTGCTTTGATGGCTCTGGTCCAGCCTGGGTTGGTGATTGATGGGGGTTGATGGGGATGAGGGGAGTTGCGTTCGGAGTCACACGGACCTCTGGGGCATCTCCCATGTCAGCATCTCCAGTGTGATTAATCGGCTCAGGCTCTTTCTCTTGTCTCTGTTTCGTGGCGCCTAGGTGATAATGTGCTTGAGTAGCAGGGGCTGTTCTTGTCTTAACACCCATGGTGCTGGCTGCCCTGCTGCATGTGCGCAGAGGCATGTTCTGGCACAAACCTGCTTACCTCTGAAAAAAGAGGACGAGTGTGACTCATATCATGTGCATTTGGTAATACCCCAGCAGCCCCTAGCTCTGCAGCAAAGCTTTTTTTTTTCTTTCCCACAAAATCGTATCAAGTTGCGAAAGGCTTGTAGCAGCTGCTGAAAGTGTGACAGTCAGCAGAAGCCTGATCAGATCCATCAAGAAGCATCAGGTAATACTACTCTATAATGTCTGAATTACTCCTATATATTTGCTGCTGCTTCTCATACTCATTGGACTATAAGGCAGAACCAGTCTTTTGTGAAACATCTGGTAGGCCGGTTTCAAAAGTCCATTCGCAGTCATTGTCGTATCCCTGCGCGATTCTCTCAACATCGACGACAGCATCCCACGCCGCCAACGTCCTCCTGTATCTTTCCTCTCCATCATCGACATTGACAGCATCCAGGTCTTCCTGGCGCCCAGCATCGCACTCGCAGCGCAGAACAGACCTCAGCACATCTAACAGTTCCCCCCTCCACTCAGGTTGATGGCCCCCAGACAGCCGTGCCGCGACGTACTCAAAGTACGCGGGCATGATATTGGCCATCTCCCAGTCCAGGAAACCCGTCACCGCGAGCGTGTAGGGGTCCACGAGGATGTTCCGGTCAGACAAGTCCCCATGCGAGAGGACAGGACGGTCCCAATCACCTGCGCCGGTGGCGTCACGCTGTACTCGCTCAAGGGCGACTGCACGTTCCGCGTCCGGGGCAGAGGCCTGCAGCGCGCGGACGCGCGAGTCATCCCACTCTGAGCGGGAGGCGCAACATACATACGTCTCTATGCCGAATTCGGAGAAGAGGAGGTACGGCTGCCGCGTGGGCCGGCCGTAGTAAGAGAAGTGGTGCGTACGCATACGCACGAGGAGACGGCAGAGCTCCGCCTTGATGGTCTGGCGCTTCAGAGGGGTGAGTGAGGGCCAGAGCTCGACTAGCGGCGTGCCCGGCTGGCGAGTGAGGACGAGGCCCTGTTGGGTGCGGTTGGGCGTCAAGGCGTCGGAGCTTATTCTCGGAAGCGTGACGACGCAAATGACGCGTGGGACACAGGGGCCCAGGATGGAATGGGCGAGCGCGGTCATCTTGCCTTCGCCATCGTCAGTGCCCAGTTTGAGGATGGTAGAGGGAGAATGAGTAAAAAACTGGCGTCCAACTTTTGGAACAGTCGGCCCTGAGAACAGAGGGAGGTTGGGGAGAAAGGCCCAGTTCTCCCGAGGAAGCTGCTCTGGTTCCTGAGAGCTCTCGTCATGTAGTGTCATGTTGAGCGGCGATGCGTGGAGAGCAGTCCAGAGTATCAGGCAATATTGAGGGTTTACTTAGTTAAGTAACCTGGTGCTAAAGTGCGATGTCCTCTGAGGAAGATAATTGATTGATATCTATCTATGCGACCCCTAATGGTAGATATAGCAGAGTCCACCGGACCGAGATTCCTCCGGTCAGGGATGAAATGAGCGGGTAGCTCAGGATCGGGGAAGTCGGGGAGTCGATTATCTGAACTGCACGAGGCTTATAGGCGAGATATTTAGATTACACTAAAGGAGGTGACATTGATCTCTATAGACACCGTAGAAGGTAGAATGAGTGTTTGGCTATCTAAAGCCTATAGCTGTGTGTGTGTGTGTGTTTCTATTTAACGTCGGGGGGCGAGTCCTTCCACGGAGGCGGTGAGGCTCTGGTCCCGGAGCGGGACATACGACGGGCAGATCGGAACTGCCTGGCATCTAGCTAAACTACCATCTATCATCTAAATACAGGTAGCCCCCCGCGCGGGGGATTACTTGTGTTTTCATGACTGTCAAACAGCAAAACGGGGCATCTTGGGGTTTTCTTGAAAGGAAAACGGGGAGGGAAACGGAAAATGGGAGAGTGAACACAAGGGAAAGGGGGGGGGGGGGCTGTTCCCATATCGGGGACCGCCTGAGGCGTGGCCCCTGGCCGAATGCCTGGTTACAGGCGGCATTATTCTATTGTTCTTTTTTTGTCTCTTGTCCTCTGTTGTTCGCCTCTCCAACAGCGAGTGAATGCACGGTATGCTCCTCTTTGATCACCTGGGCATCTGTTTATCGCATGCCCACGCGACTATTAAGGATCAGATCTACCAGTTGCTTTGCATAGTACTGTGGTCCGTTTGATTATATCTATATATTTGGTTGGCTGTTGTCTCATGTAGAATAAATATGTAGTATGATTAGATGTGTAGAGCTGCCTGAGGCTCACACCGATCGACGCCCAAGGGCAATTCTAATTGGTCTATATCATGGTATATGCAAAGGAACTGGGGTATATAACTATATCGGCCTCCATGCTTGCACAACTTGATTGTGCATATATCCCCACGGCCAGCCGTCTTCCCTTTCTGATCGGCGAAGAAGATCAATCAGCAAGTTTTGGACAACAGGGTCTTCAACCCATGAGGTGCCTGTGGTCATATCAGTAATGTGTCTCAATCATCAAATTCGAACAAAACATACAAACGAAGAGAGCATGGCAAGCTGTGATACGCAATGTAGGATCGTCGTCGCCAGACACGGCGATGCCGAATATAAAATTAAGCGTTTCTGCGAGATCATTCTATCGGGGTCAGTACGTAGCCTAGTATCTCGAAGAAAAATCGAACGGACCCTTAATTTGGCGGGCTGCTCTAAATGCAACATGCTCCGATCGTAAAACTCGAGTTCGCGGATGAGCATCAGGGATTTAGTGAGACAGATGTGCTGAATTGCAGTAGCTGGACCCCAAATAAGCATGTCAACCCCCACACGGGAAAATATCACATACCATGCCACAAGCTCGTATACCAAGCAACAGGAAAAGGTTTGCCCCTCCCAGGATCCGGCGGGGAAAGATGCAACGGCGCAAATGTATCAGGTCGACCAAGCTCCCACTCAAGAATGCGATGTCTGAGCGCAACCTCCCCGACACTCCCGATTCTAGCATCATGGCTCCGGCCCGAAGTATTATAACAAAGATCGATAGTCTCGGCCAACAGCCAGATAGCGCGGTTTGTCCAGTCTCCGTCGCTCAGGGCAGGTTTGGCGGCCCACCATCGTCGCAGGCGGTCATCGAATGGGGCGAATGTTAGCCGAAGGCATTTTTGGTACGTGAGCGCGAATTGAATGTCTTGAATGACATAGGCCCAGAACGAAGCCGATGCGAGTCCGCCGGAGATAGCCGAGTCCACGTGGGAGCCGACATACACAGAACCGGCCAGTAGATGGTGTTGTTGGTCGTTCGGGGGACTATGGGCTGTTGGATGCATTGTATTAGCCGGAGAAATATTTTGTGTTGAAGATGATTGGTGGTCCACGCACTGGAGATGGATTCGAAAAATCGTAGAATGACTGTTGATGAGAGGAGGATATCAATGCCGATTAGGAACTCCGGCTGGTCGAGGACTGGGAGCATTATTGAAATACAGCGTTCATGGTATGCGTGTGCGACGTCGCCGGCGATGGAGTTTGTTGTTCGGGATAGGTGACATGCTGAGACTGCTAGACACGCATATAGTAGTAATGGGGATTGAGTCGCGCGCTCGATGACGTCTGTTGCGAAGTGTCGTTCAGGGTTGAATGCGTCGAGCTGGGCGGTTAGTCTAAGGGTGGAGAATTTGATCAAAGAGCTGACTTACCCACGGCGCTAGGTACTTTTGAAAATGCCGCAATAGAAAGGCTTCAGTGACATTGGATAGCCTCGGCTGGCCGATGGGCGTGGGCGTGGTACGTGCACGTGGCGAATTCACTGAATTCGATCTCGAGCCCGATTGCGATCCTGCGGCGTAAGCAGGAATGACGAGGTTTGGAGTCGCCAAACCAGAATCCATTGTAGATGGAGGTGTCGAAGGTTCAGACGACGACGTTGAAGCTGACGCCTGTCCTGTCACAGGTACAACATAGTATTCAGCTGCCGTCTGATTTGTTTCATCCTTGAAGTCGACTGCAAGAAATCAGTACAAAGACAATAAACCCGAAGACCATTCCACGTACAGTCGGAAGAGGTATCAACCCAGACCTGGTCGTCCGGGAAAGCGAGATTACTCTCGCCATATCTTGGAGGCCCCTTTCCTCGCAGGGATGGGTTCTGGCCATGTCGGAAAGAGACCTCTTCAGATTTGCCGGGGGCCGGCACACATTCGCGGCCAGAGCGTTGACAGCGGAGACATTTCGAACCGGATTTGTCACCTATTTCTGTTAGTCGCCGGAAGAGATTGTAGAACCCATCGACATACATTTGAGATGGCGCAGACGACATGTGAGGCTAAACAGGCGGGTTAGTCGGGGTCCGAATACGGGCGACGAATTATAAACAAAACGACTGACCATCCCCTCATTACGCAGTCGAAAAGTACAATCGCAAACAAGGAAAGCTTCCAGAAAGCATATTTGGAATGCCAGGAGATTTAGATAAGTAAATAAGGTAACCCAGTCCGACTAACAAACTCATTCATAGCGATGACCATTGGAGGACCAACGTCCAGAAGTCGACATGGGGTGGGTACAAACTAATTGGCAGATCGCTAACGAATTGCGTATCCTTTTTTTGGGGAGGACCAGCGGCTAACCTCCGTACGTGGGTTTAATGGAGAATAGTTTGAGAAGAGCAGAGCTAACAGTGGTTGAAATGGCGAATAGCGGGTTTCAAACTGGAAATTGGCTCAAGTCTCATAGGGATAACCTGAAGTGGAAAACGCTTCGTGCCCTCGAGGGCTAAAAGCTCTAATAATTTCCACTGTGCGAGTATCTCGGCAGACATCTGCTGGTCCTAATTGGGCGAGCGGCTACCCCACGTATCAGGCTAAATTTGATCAAAAGGCTCCGATCGTTTACCGAAAAAGATCCTGGGGACATGTCACATTCCACCTTCGGGTTCGGTTTGAATCGGGTTCTCGGCATGAGACTTGGCCGGGATATGGAGTGAGTTTACTGTTGGCCGAGACTCCCTTTTTCCTCTTTTCGACATCCTCCGTAGTCTTCAATTATCTCTGCAAAGTATGGAGTAAAGGTGGCTATATATTAAGGACTCGTGGTTTGGATGGAAACGTCAGCCAATGACATGAAGTTGGAAAAGGGGATTGTCTCCATCCAAACCGGGATAATCGGCATTAATCGGTATAAGTCCGTGCTTTGTCGCAATAAAAAAGGATGTGCAAGGTGCTGGACTAAGCTTCGGAAGGAAACTAGGAAGAAAATTCGCGTTGAAGTTAGGGATTGGTATACCCCTCTCTGTCATGGGACCTGCCTGATCTTTCAGTGGAACTCACCACCTTCCTCACCGCCATTCCAATTTTTACACCGCCTTAGTGTCGAACTGCCCATACAATAGTAGCAAGACAGCAGATACCTGCAAATTGTATGTAAATTCCTGACAAAATTAATTTACTTGCTATAAAGCACTCTATGGAAATGAGCATTCTTCTTCTAACTCGAAAGGTGCATCTTTTACTATGTAAACCAGAATTCGAAAGTGCAACAAAAGGATCCGGCAGAATATATTAAGGCCTGAGGCATGAGGTAGAATTAAGTAGAATTAGGCGGGGTCGTATTATTATTATTATAGAGGGGTTCTCACATTGTATACCAGTCCCCTGAGGTCATTCGAGTCCCAGTTTTCATTTGCCAATATTGGTCTCACCGGGTCTGGTTCAGGCACCTTAAACCAGTGAGATAGATCTTTCACAGGGACTTTCTTATTATTTGACAATTGTACTAGGAATTTCCGTACATAGGACTTGACAAACGCTGCGTTCCATGGAAGGTCGTGGGTCGATGAAAAATGTTCGATCCAGATCCCGAAAAGGTACTTTGGAGTCGAACCCTGTCGATCTTGGAGATATTTCCCAGGCGATCCCAATCGCTGATGAAAGTTAAATCCGAAAAGTCCAACTAAAGAAATGGCACGTTACATCTGAATATCCGTGGATGTGGGGGTCTTTTTGTTGTCAGCTGCCTGTTTCGGCCAAATGTTGCCACGACAATCCACTTGATTATTCATCCTTCCGTCAATTAGGCTAAGTGGGAAAAAGGAAAAGGAGGATGCGTCGTGGGGATGAGGAGAAAGAGGAGGAGAAAGAGGAAGAGAAAGAGGAAAAGAGAGAGAGAAGTTACGAGAGTGGTGGGTGATGACCTTCACATCTCGCTCCGTTGCTTTTCTTAGGGTCGTCGTTCCAGGGATTTCAGTCCGTCTCCTCTAGTTCGATCCCTCGCGTTTTCTCGCGTCGACTCACTAGGAGTTGTTCGATCCGAACACGAATATCCTGTTGACCCCTGGCGCGACTTATTTCGGCACTTGTGGGGAGCATCATCGGGCCGATTTTAGTTCCCGGGGATTCAGAGTCGATTCACCTCGCTACATATGTATGTTGTACAGTGAGGTTTCAAGTACAGTTGCCCTGCTTATGTACTCGTTCGTGAACAATTTCATGTCACGTGCGTCGCGCTTTCCGACCCTTTTAAGGGAAGCGTCCTTATGTTGACAGATCGACTATGCGAATGCGACAGATACGGACCGCGCTTATATCTATCCGAGGCAGCGACCATGCGTTTCATCTCACAGACTACCTCTATCCCAGTTCCCAAGGTGCTGTGCCCATTTACGGATCGAGGTTCCACCTATATCGTGATGGAAAGAATTAAAGGCGACATGATTACCAGGCGCTTCCTTGCGATTTGGCCCTTTTAACAGTGTTCACTTCCATCGACATCTACGAGATGGCATAGATTTTGATCCAGGACTTGATCTAGGAGTACAGGGGGTTATCGGGGAACACGCCAGAGACTACGCAGTCGATTAGACTTGTACACAATTTATGTAATCTACCTTATTTCACCTGGCCACTCATCTCTGATAAACACTTTTTCATAAAAACATCCTAACATAACGTAAGTTACCTTATCAACGAACACTGTTGAGACCTTGGAAGCTATGGCCCCGCCCCTGAGCATTGACCAAGGCACTGATAAGCTTATACCGCCCTGTGTGACCTGAAGCTATTCCAACTTCCAAGTTTCTTATCTTCTTCCATTGAGAGCTCCTGGCCTAGGTAGCTCCTGGAAAGCTTTGAATTATACAGCTCTGCTTATTACTGTGAAACAGAACTCAGTTGTTTAATATATGTCATAACAATGTCCCTAAACCGCATCTCTTTCCTCGAAGGGTGGGAACGCAACCGCGCGGCCTTTCTCAGCAACCCCGAATCGGAGGATTCAGATCCGGACGCCTACCAAGATCTGCCGGAGGGATCTGTGTCATCTTCATTTCCCTCCACATACAGCAGACTGAATTTCAACCCGTATGCGGGGCCAGGCTGGAATGAGAGCCCAGAGGATCCACACGACGAGCGATCATCGTTTTTCGGACCCTCATTTCTGGGTCGCTCTCCGACGCCTACCCGTGGAGAACGTGCGGGTTCTGTTTCAGCGCAGGGGTTCGGATCTGCCGAGCGGGCTGTGCATGGGGATTCAGGGACAACCGTTGCTCGGAAGCAGCCCTGGGCAGATACTACTGGTGCTTATGAAGTGAGCGCTGCTAGAAGGATTGGTAGGTTGATGATTATTGTACTTCTTTTCAATATAGAGGGATATACTAACTTGTAAAAGCCCAGATTTGCACGGCAGTTGTATACTGCTTTCTGGCTGCTGGAGTCGTTTTCGGCTTTGCAGCTCTCAAGCCCGTCCTTATTCGTGAGAAAGTATATCGCAACCTCTGCTCCCGGGCGGAGCTCGAGGAAGATGTCGATGTCTGCTACGGGCAGGAGATCCGGTATGTTCCTCTCGCGGTTGAAGATCTTTCCTAGGTACTTACATGTAACAGGCTAAACCTGATGTTCACCATCGCCGCTGTAGTAACCAACGTCTCAGCCCTGCCCGTAGGAACAATCCTAGACGCGTATGGACCACGAGTGTGTGGGATCATCGGTAGTATCTGTCTCGCTGTAGGAGCAGTACTCTTCGGGACAGCCAACCAGCTTCCATTCGATGGATACGTCCCAGGTTACTTATTCCTAGCGCTGGGTGGGCCATTCGTATTCATCCCGTCCTTCCATCTATCAAACGCGTTCCCTACACGATCAGGCCTGATTCTATCAATGCTGACAGGCGCCTTCGATGCGTCAAGTGCTCTATTCCTGCTCTTCAGACTGTTAAGCGAACACACCCAAGGCCTCGTATCAGTCAGTAATTTCTTCGCGGCGTATCTCGTCGCGCCGGTCTTCATCATCGCAGCACAGATCTTCATAATGCCACCAACATCCTACAAGACTGCGGGCGAGCTCGTGCAACAAGCCGAAGAGCAAGTCGCAGACGAAATACACGATCGCGTGGACGACACGGTCGGCGACCGCAGTGAGGGCGAGCGCCAGCGTATGGACAGACGACTCCGTCGTCAAAGCATCGTCAGCCAAATCCAAGGTCTACTAGAGGACGGCACAGCATCCGTAATGTCCGGCAACACAATCAACAACTCCGTCTTCCACACTAACATCGACACCGAACGCACCGGAGCAACCCAGGGAACTACAGCACCGCACACCCACACGGACCAACAACAACCAACCACCCCCAACCCAGCCCCCGGCGGAATCTGGGGCGTTCTCCACGGCCACAGCGCACTATACCAACTCAGCACACCATGGTTCACACTAATAACAGCCTTCACAGTCCTAATGATGCTACGAATAAACTACTTTGTCGCAACGCTACGCTCACAATATACCTACCTTCTCTCCGCTGAGACAGCAGCCCAAATAAATACAACATTCGACATCCTCCTCCCAGTCGGCGGGCTCATTTCCGTCCCATTTATCGGTACATTCCTCGACATTTTCCAGACGCGCACTGTGCTATTCATCCTGGTCATGTTTGCAACTATGATCGGCGTGCTGGGTTGTATACCGCATCCGATCGCGGCGTATGGGAATATCATTCTCTTCGTATTGTACCGACCGTTCTATTACACTGCTGTGTCAGACTACGCGGCTAAGGTGTTTGGGTTTGCGACGTTTGGGAAGGTGTACGGGCTTATTATCTGTCTTGCTGGTGTTGGGAATTTTGCGCAGGCGGGGCTTGATGCGCTCACATTGCGGGTTTGGCGGGGGAATCCTGTTCCTGTTAATGTTGGGCTTACCGTGTTGGTTGCAGGGGTTGGAGGTGGGCTTGTTGGGTTTGTTGCTTATCAGACGCGTGTTTTGGCAGGTGGGAAGAGGGGTGATGGTGATCAGTATCAGGATGTTAGCGAGAGGGAGCCGCTGTTGAGGAATGAAGTACCTGGGGGAGGGTATGGGGCTTGATATCCTGGGTTTTATCTGAGATAGGGAATACGTTTAGCTTGTGGTGTGGTTGCATTGTGTATATTTGAATAACTTGAATACGAATGTGATTGGATATGAGCATGGTACCTCGTATGTGTATGTATCCATTGTGTGAATAGGAGAGATGAGCATATTTGGGGGGTCCCTACAACCGTTAATGCGAGCAAAACATGGCAAGAATGGAATATAATCTAGAGATGAGAACATTGCGACGTTATGTACTATGTCTCTAATGGTTCCGATCCAAACAGAGATGTACTATATACGGATGTATCCCAAACATCCAAAGGCGACAACAAGGCGTGAGAAAGCCACAACCATGTCAGGGGATATTATAATCCAAATCCAGACCCAAAAGCGGATCCATTTATTTTGTGCAATCCAAAAAAGGAAGAAAGAGTAATGCCCCGGGTCCGGGGTTCAGGTGACAGTGTTCGGGTTTCACAGCCCGGTGAGTTTAGGCAAGTTTATGCAAAACCAATATCTGGTGTGGTCGAAAGCACCGGCGGGTATATCTATGTATGCCCCGTGTCCAAGCTGAAGCGTGACGCTGGTGATTGCGATGGTATGTATCCAAGGGAAGGAACCCCAGTATGTTTCATATATCCATTTCAAAGGAAACCGACGATGACAACGATAGTGAGAATGATATGGGATGGACGGTGGTAGGGACGTGGGGAGAGGGAGACATAGGGAAGCTGGTCTCCGTCATTGCAGCTGACGGCAGATCCGGAGAAGGAGCGGGTCCATTCGCGCTTCCCGAGGTTCGGAGAATTTCCCAATGGTGGAATTTGGGATGCTCACTGGATGGCATAGCTATACTTGCTAGCGTTCTCCTGCCAGAGAGTCTCTGCAGCGGTATCGCAGGCAGCCTCGTACCATAACATGGATGTGAGCACTGATTTGACGCTAGCCCATGAATGCAAACCAGTCCTGCGGGTTATATCCCCTAGAGCAGAGGCAAACCAGGCGCGCTCGGGGGCATCGTTCGCTGCGATGCCGCCGAGGGTCAAGACCCAGATAAGAGGGAGACGTGTGGATGGCGAAGACCACAGGTCTGAAGAGGTGGGTTGGAGGAGGACCGATTGGATAAGGCCCGCGAGAGTATTGAGGGGAGTGTTCTGTGCGGGGATTGGGAAAATGACGCCAACCCCGAAGACTAGTGCCGCTAGACGGCAGGCTTCATAGGTGGTGGCATGCGTGGGATGGGAGAAGAAGGCGTGGAGGTCTGAGGCCGGAGAGAGGCAGAGGAGAGTATGTTGAGTTATATTGCGTTGGTCGGTGAGCAGAGAAACATCATTTGTGGAGTTCGGGCTCGCTTTGACGATCCCGATATAAGTGTGCACCGCTTGGAAAGCTTCTGCCATTTGCCGGGTGGCGCCAATCTCCTGCAAACGGGCGAATCCCTGGTCGACGTCTGATGGGCTGAAGCCGAGCAGTTCCTGGACGGACAAACCTACTCGGTCATCGGCGAGGGGCCAGAAATCAAAGCATGGATGGATGCAGAGGACACTGCAGCTCATGATATCCGAGCTGTGGGTGGTCAGTACGGACAGTCAATATGGAACAATAAAGAACCGAGACATACAAAGAAATTGTCGCGGACAGACCCTCTGTGGGGATATTTGCCAAGCCACCTCTCAGTTTGATCAACTGCAACAATCCTTTGATATGGATCATATTCGGAGGCAGACACCCGTAGACATCAATCCATTGTAGTCGCGGGAAAGGCGGATTAAATGGTGTTCTGCGGTGCTGTTGTGCCGACTTCTCCTCTGCCTGATGATGGGCCATGCAAATGACGCTGAGGAGGACAGCGTCGCTGACCGCGCGATTCGGGTCGCGAACAGCCTGGTTGATCTGCTTGATCGATTCCATTTCACACAACTGCAGCGCGCGACGTTCCCTCGGACCAAATACCGTACCCGGAACCCAGTTATTCTGCCATTGTACACGGAGATGACACAGCGCACCAAACATGAACGCTGTAAACAAAGCTGGGTCCGCCATGGACAGATCGAACCACTTATTAGCCGCAGCTTTGACATGTCGAGGCCGCGGAGCGAGTCCCGGCCAGACAACACCTGTGAGATACCGCTCTGACAGGTTGATCATATCTGGCTCGAAGTTCCTCGGAGCGGGGTATGTGGCGAACGGGTCGATAACACCAGAGAGGTTGCGTTCAAGCCGCTCAGGAGAAGAGCGATCATTGAACCGGATGACAGCAAGCGCCTCTGAGGAGAACCCGGTGACGGAACTCGCATCGTCGCTGCTACTGCTATCGCTGGCGTGAGACGGCGGAAACGGCGACCCTCGGTATGCAGCCTGGCCGGAGCGGGAGTCGAGCACAAAGACGAGGCCTTGACCGTGATTGCTCCCACGATGGGAGCTTAAGGGGCGCGAGACGAGAGTATAAGAGGATGGACCAGGACCGGCACGGTCAATGACGGGTAAAGGGGGAACAGCATTGCGGACAGCTCGGGCGCGCGGATTGGAGGATTCGCCTGCGGATCGGTCCTTTGTCTCTGAAATCCAGCGTCCGACATGCGCACGCACCAGACGCTGGGCTTTCAATCGTTCGGTCTCGGTGGAGGGTCTGGCATTGACGAAATGGATGGCATCCTTCTTTTTGGCGGGCTGTTTCTTTCTTGGCGCCATTTCAGATCATATCACCGGCTCGGTAAGCGGCGAGAGATGTATGTGATAGCTAGACCCTGCATGATCTTCAGAAGGGGAAGAGAAGTTGAATCCCGAATAGAGTTTTAAAGGTGGGCATTGATATTAACAAAGCAGAGCTCTGGATCATCCCATTTCTGTCTGAGGCTTTGTGAATTTGGGAGCTTCTTTGAAGGTGTTGGAGTGGGGAAAGTAAGGGTAAAGAGGAAATGAGAAGCTCGGGAGCCCCCGTGACCGCAGATCAACTCTCGTACTTTTTGGCCGACTATCCTCCTTTTTATCTTCTTTTTATTCTATTATTATTCTATCATTTCATGGTATTAATTGGTTTATTCCATCCAAAGGTTTAGATTACTATTACGTGCATTACTGACGATCCAGTGGAGTCTTCTGCATTAGACTGCCAATAATAAGTGCTATGCGCGGGGTTTTCTCCTTTTCTTGGCCCAGCCCGAGTAATATCCCCTCATTCCATATGGCTCCAGAGGAAATGATCCAGAATGCCGGACTAATTCACATATTTTGTATTGCCATTTCCCGAATTCTATCAGCCAGAGGTGAAACTGGACCTTGGCAGTGGCACGGAACAGCTATTATTACAGTATTATATATGTCAAAGCTTGACGGAAATATCAGTCCAACGGGCTTTAACCTTTTTTGACAGTCCGGATATACGGAAAAGAAGTCAAAAAAGTGGATCTGATGGATCCCCGTCGATCGCGAGGTTAATTGTCTTAGAGTGGCAAATTCGAGTTGACTTGAGAGGGTCTCAGTCTATTCTGTACAGTCTGGAAACATTAACACCACATGTTCGATATAGTCTAGATAGAGGCAAACTGAATCCATTTGTTACGTACAATTAGCGTCCTTGTGCAGTCAAGCTGATCCACCGAGTCTTTGAGCATCTTTTCCTTCCAGGGCCTTATTGTAGAGCTTGTTCGTTTATCTCCATGATGCGAGCTAACCGAAATATGAGTCAATATGTGCTGCGCGCTCACCTAGACCCAATTAGTGAGCTACTACTTATCAACACGGTCTCTCCTCAGCCGAACGCTCCAGCCAACGAGCCAACAATTACTATGTATGTACTCCGTATACCTCCCGACTAATGCAGGCACTTCTTCAGCGACATTTTCCACCTGTAGGCATCGAGGATAAAGACATGAACCCTGCTCGGGGTGCGCTAACCCACAGTTCATGACTCGAACCCCGGTTAACTCCGGTGTCCGAATATGCGCAGAGCCGAATATCTCTCATGTTTAGCCCCGCGATTCCAAACCTCAGCGGGGAAGATAGACGAATAGGACCAATTATATCACTTGAAGAAAGGCTAGCGAGTCTAGACAATGCACAGCTAAGTAGCGTGGCGTAGTCTGACATGACAGCATGATACATACATGTACTCCGTACAGGGGGTGGTTAGGGTTAGCGCGTTCTGACAGCATACAGGGTTTGCATTGACTAAGAAAAAGCAAAGGGTTCCAAGGTTACATCGTCGATCGCATGATTTTTAATTCATTAGAACATCCATGGCCTCTGTACTAATATTAACGAAGTGCGGAGTATTTAGGCAGACGTTGGAGGGGAACGTGTGGGTAGAGGGGGCATACGGACGATTGGATGATTGGACGGTTGGAAAACGCAAATGCAAAGTGGTCGAGTCCAGACAGTGGAACTGCGTAAAATTACTCAGATCGACAATAACCCAACACTTTCCCGTGCAGATCGACGCGGATGAAACCCAGAAGAATAATCCCCACAGAGACGATCTACCAACAAGTAGCCCCAACATCAACACGCGTAGCATGGTTACACTGCAGACTGGAGCAGTTGAACGGGAAAGATAAAGAGAAGGAATTAAATATTCGGGAAGAACTCGAATTTCATTGTCTCGGCTCCAGGAGCCCAATCATCCTATAACAACATATGAAACTATACCAGATACGAACTAGCTACATAACTGCATCCATGTATAACGGGTAATCTAGGGAGATACTATAATATGCTAGTCCGGCAGACATCCCCGTCGAACAACGCACGGCTGGCTAGTCCGACTTAATCAATTTCCAGGAGGGTATAGCGACAGCTCTCACCGGTCTGAGGATCCTTATACTGCTCTAGTGCCTTCTCCACAGCAGCCATGTAACCAAGGACGTGCTCCTCCTGCCAGCGGCGACCGACGACCTGCACAGCGGTGGGGAGGCCAGCCATCTTGCCCGAGTCGTAGTGTTTCCACGCACCGCGAGCAATGCCATGGTCACAGCCCAGACGGTTGAGGGCTGTTTTATAGGGTGCGGTGAGGGCGTCGCGGATAGGGTCTACGTGTCCGACGGGGATAACACCGGCGGAATAGTCGAGCAAGTTCCACAGGAAGGTGTAACCGCACGAGGAGACCGCATCGTGCATGGCCTTGTGCGGGAGAGCCGGGGTAGCGTTGACGGGGCACAGAATGAAATCGAATTGCTGGGGCTCGGCGTCCCACCACTTGTGCCAGGCGGCGCGGAAGGCTTCGCGCTGAGCGGTCAGGGTCCACAGTTGGGCGGCAGACTTGGGACCGAAGTCGCGGATGAGAGTGGCAGAGACCTTGTCGCGGCGGATGTAGCGCACGTAGAGGTAGTAGAGGTAGCGGAGCGGGCGCGGGAGGTGAGCGATGCGGGAGAGTTGGATGGCGCCTGGGTCGGAGGGTTCGAAGCTCTTAAGTTTGGCGTTGAAGTGGTGGCAGCCATCAGAGTTGAGGAGTTGCGAGGCGAGGTTCAGGCCTGTGAAGGGGTCTGCGTTGGGTGGGGTGGTGATTTCTGAGACGGTGTGGCCGGCTTCACTGAGGGCGGCCACTGTCGTCGCGATGGCACGCTCAATGGCTGGAGTCGGGGGAACGACGCCTGGAGATTTGTAAGTAACTGAACGTTATTCTTGGGGTGAGGTTAGGGCGGTTGATACATACCATCTGAGGTCATCAGACCAATGCGAAGAGGCTTGTTTTGAGCCTCAGACTCCACCTCGCTGCGCCAGGAAATGGGGTGCACAGTGTGCTCATATTTCCAGGGCTCCATGCGGATAATTGCACGAGTGAAGTAGGTCAAATCATCCAAGGTACGGGCCATAGGACTAAAGACACTAGGAATACCCTCCTGGCCGGGCATGCTGGTGTTCACGCCGCCCTTGGGCCAACGGCCAGTGCTGCAGCGGAGCGAATAGATACCACTCCAGGCGGCCGGAACGCGAACGGAGCCAGCGACATCAGATCCGATACCAATACGGCCACCCTGTGCCAGCAATGCTGCTTCTCCGCCGGTTGAGCCACCGGGCGAGTACGCTGGGACATGCGGGTTGCGACATTGACCCCAGAGGCCGTTAGATGACTCAAAAGAGAGCAGCGTGATTGGCAGAGCAGTCTTAACATATGGGACAGCCCCTGTAGAAATTAGTATGCAATCCAGCTATCAAAGAACTTGTATTAAGAATAATGATCTTACCGGCGTCTTTCAGGAGCTGTACCATAGGCCCATCTTCCAAGACAGGATTTCCAGCCAGAGCAGCATACCCAACACTTGTGTCGAATCCCTTGACGTTGATAGAATCCTTAAGAGAGACTGGAATACCTGCCAATGGACCCTTCAGGTTGATTTCCGACTCCAACCACGACTCGGCTTCGGGCAGCATCACCTCGGTAATGCAGTTGGTCCGCTCCTGAGCCCTTTTGGCTACCTTTCCATACGTGCGGAGGATATCGAGTGGGGATACAGCCGAGTCATGGACATCGTGAACAAGTTCCTCGATAGGTTGGTCAATGACCTTTCGGTCCTGGGCGGCAATTCGGAGATGATAGTGGTGCGGAAGACCCGTAAAGCGAAGTTCTCGTTCGCTTTGTTTTTGGTTCCTGTAGTTATTAGCTCCAGATCATGTAAATCCAAGAGAATATAAATAACTTACCTTATGCGGCGGTAGGCGAAGTAATCAAATGGAGGAAGCATAATGTCGGTGTTGTGCAAGAAGAGAAAGGGGAAGCCGGGGGGGTCTTATACGATGCGGGGAATTGGAGAAGTGGAGAATGCGATACGGCTAGCACCGAGGTTAGCCGGTGGACACCTGACAACCTTCCCTTTTTAATGATGTAAGTTATACTTGTATATAATATATGTATGTATATAGACTCTTTACTTGGGCTGATGTCTGCTTTTTTTTTTTCGAAATAGCTAACGTTGAACAAGATCACTAGATGCTGCGACTAGCCACTGGCGGCAATTTCACCGCAGTAAAGATAAGAAGCCACAGCCCAGGCAGACTATGCCTGTTACGGCAAGTATATGCTAGATTAGGTGAAGCATATTATACATCGCGTTGGGGTAGAAGATAAAACGAGATAGACTAGATAGAGATGTATGGTTATGATTTAAATGGTCTATTGTATGCAGTTCTATGTAAAAGCTATGTAAGCAAAATGCCAAACGCCGTTTTGAGGCGCGGCGGGTATATCTCCAATGTGATGCGACTCCAAATTAACGCCAAATTTCAAATAAAAACACCTTCACTAGCGGAAGCTAGTTATTTAGTGACATCCTGCCGAGGTTGGAGCCAGTTGTTCTTAGAAAGCCACCATAGAACCACGCTGATAACAATGATGACGAGCACCACAGCGAAGAAAATGACAACGCCCCAGATGATTGAACGCCTGCTCTTCCGCCTTTCCTGGGATAACCATGATGCCCTGGGGGGATGAGCTGAGGTTTATAAAATATATGGGAGAAAGAGGATGTCTTACGCATATTGTTTTGTTTGTGCTCCCTCGTCAACTGCTCTAGACTCTTCGTCCATGTGGACTGCAGTTGAGAACCGTTTCCAAAAGTATGGGTCTCGAACAAGAGCCATGATGGTATGATGTGTTATCGAGCCAAGGCAGGCGCGTTGGTTGTTGTGTTGTGGTCGATTGGATGATTCAAGGGATGATCGGGTCCACGGATGAGGGGCCGAGAAGAGACCAACCTTTCGCAAATGGGTATACAATAGTAAATCGAGTACCGAATTGAAAGGGTGTACAATCGATGAGGGAGTCAATGTATTCGGCCGGAGTAGTAAGTTGAAGGTGGGCGTCAATTCACCAGCTAGCAGTAAGTAAACGCCAACTTTCAAAAGACGGGCTAGGGGTATGAGCTGCACTTATCCTCTAGATAGAGGGGCCTTAGCGGTCAAATGCCGCGTGTGGAATTCTGACCACTGACACATGTACATACTTCCCCGAGGACTGGAATACCACTCAAACTACGATCGGCAGGCTGTCTAGGTGCTGATTGTGTAAGAAGATAGCCGAGGCTAGGCCATGGACAAGAAAATCAAGGTAGACAAAAACTGTAAGGTGGGAATGGGGTGCTGCTATTGGTTGTTGTGGCTGAATGTCAGTTCGAGGATGGCATGTCGATCGTGGAATGTTGGTGGGACCCAAATGAGAGACTCGTCAGCGACGGAATTGTTGATCGCTGGCATTCAAGTGACAAGATTGGTAGACAAAGGGTTAGGAATGTGGGCCTGGATTTGTTTCTAATAGGATGAAGTTTTAAGTCTTGATCCAAGAGGACGTTGTGGTAGAGGGCGGAGAACGGATTGTACCTGATGGGCTCAGTCGTACGGATCTACTGGAGAGGGAGATGATCAACAATAGTATAAATCAATAGAATGCTGATGATGATCTCTAACTACTCCATGAAGCCTGCGTCCATATAGCTTCGTGGGACAAGGAAACAAAGGCACAAAGCCTAGAAAAATCTAGAAAAGGAGACCAAAGAGCAAAGGAAGATCTGCCACAAACTGCATGGAGGCACTGCTTGCATGAATGCATCAGTATCTGATACCACTTTCCAAAGCTGCTTCACGTGGATAGGCATGACAGTTGGACGGCATGGCCTGAACGATTCAATATAATGCAAATGCACTATACCTAGGTAATCTGTAGCACACTCCCGTCGCCGGGGTATCTCGTCATGTTGCACAAATCTCCACTGGAACAGAAACCGATATGGATGATCTACCCAGAGCCTTTCCATGTACTCGATAGAACAAAGTTGTCTTCAGGGCGTAAACCCGAGATACTAAACACGAATGGAAAGTAGGTGGATAGCGCCGATGGGTAGGCAGTGAAACACAATGCTCAATCGATGTGGTGAAGATCGTGCGGTCCCCTTCGTCTTGGGACTTCCACTCCAATTTTATTTCATCGATCGGTGTCAATGCCACATAATCAGACCAAAAGTCTCGTCGTGAACCCCATGTCGAAATATCAGTCAGATCTGGATAATTTTGCCATGCCTCCATCCCAAAGAATGTCATTGCCCGCAACTGAAATTCGGCGGCGAGAGCACTTGGTGGCAACTGACCCAAATGAGCAGGGTCAAATCGAAGATCGATCTTCAGAGAAGTTGATGCGCCTGTATTCGTTGGCTGGAGACTTTGCAACTGGATAGCCGGTGGTTGGGTAGAGCAGGCAGTGAACTTGCCGCGTGCATGTCGCAGCAACCCTGTAGACAGAGACTTTTCTGCTCCCAGTTTATAATACTTATTCTTTCCTGGGATAAGTATCGGGGCATGCTCGTTTCGCGTTGGCAGGATTTTCACAGGATGGGTTGTTTCCTGGATCTTCGACCTTCCTGTCTTGCTATTTTGCTGCCACAGCGAAAAGCTGATACTATAGACCACTTCCACCATTTCTGGTGACATGTCATGGATTTCGTGTGATTTTGTGGCACGGTAGCTGAGACTTGCGGGTAGCTGCAGATGTTCTCGTTGGATTTGGCTATTGCCGCATTGGTGATGACAGGCATGGATGGGAAGTTCCTCGGGGATGATAAACTTGAAGGGCAGTCGATAATTTCTGCCAGATTTGAGTGTGCTTATATCCTCAAAGTAGTCGGAAATCGGCAACTCCATGCTTAGGAAGCGTCTCTCTAGTTGGTTGAAGGGCAGAGCAATATGTGTATTCATGTTCTCAACTTCGACTCGCGTCATGCCTGTTGGTCTGGTCAATATCACGATAAGAATGTTGCTTCCGTATCTCTCATACCTTTGAATGTGATACTTATGTCTTCAATGTTTGTTTCTTGATGAGGTGTAAAAAGGACCTCGCCATGGATTGTCTCGTGGGTTTTGAAAATTGGCGAGTCAGACGAGCTATTAACAACAAATTCTACATTTGCGAACTCCATCGTGCAAGTGTGTACGTTTCGTCAACCCAGCCCCTACTTACGGCACGCATTGGTTAAGTACTAAGCTTTGTTCGATTGTAGCTTGGAGGCGCCGGTCAAAAATCATTTTCCCGAACTGAATGCTTCTTATATCGGACACTAAATTCACCGGGTCGATCCGATTCTCGAATTTTTTTCTCCATTCTAAAACCACAGGAAGAAGCAAGCACGGTCTACGTGGCGTGGAGGATACCCAGGTAGTCGGCAAATGCAAATCTTCCCGAGTGGAGCTGAGAAGAAAAGAACCGATTCAAGTATTTGATGATGCGGCCAAAAGACTTTGAACCGAAAGTCCACGGGTAACCAAATTGATAAGTCATCCATCCGTCCGGCCTCATCGTCCACGCACGGCTCGCCCTCGTATTCTGTCATACTCTTAGGGTCTCTCGTTTCCCTGTGGCATTCTACTTCAGCTTTCACTGGTAAACGATTTGTGAGATGATATCTACTATCTTTTCGAATGATTCCCATAATTTGTTTTGCGATTGTACATAGTTATAACTGGTTCTTTAAGATTCGGCTTCTCTGGGATGTGCATTAATATATATCTAACCTCGACTGTTTGAAGATAAATCGAATGTTACTGTTTATTGCTTCGGAGTCGGTGTATTATCACAACAGGAATATGGAAATATAATACCAAGCCCAAACAAACATATCTCCGAAAGACTTGAAGAATAATATTGATGGGGTGTTGAAGCTCGCATATATGCAGTATGCACCTGTGGGCATTGAGTAGCGAGGGCAGTTAGTCCCACCAATGAGGAGCTGACGAGCAGTGCATATCGTGATGAATTCTAGTACTTCTTCATACATTGGCAGCATGATGTAGGTCTGCGGTCTACTGTTGTTTAATGGAAACCCATGACATTGGAAGGGATCAAGAAAAGTGATCCGAGCTGTGTTACCTTGAACGCCAGTGCCCTCTACAGAGATGGAAAATTGCCATCCAAGTTACGGACACAGGAAAGTAGCTTTCCTTTTCTGGGTGTAGTAGCATGTAGATCAGTGGACCATCCTTGCGTCAACAGCGTGAAGAGACGCGCAAGAATGCGTCCGGTTGTGATATGATTAACGAATAAAGCAGGAGGTTGAAGGGAATCAGAGATATCTCCGTCATCATTAGGAAACCTACTAGCAACATGGTGCCGCTGATGTTAGATCTAGATTAATCTATCCTTCTGATTGATGCATCTATATATCGCAAAGTATATCGCACCTTATGCTTCAGCGTTGTATTTTGTCGAGGAATGGAAAATAAGGGAAACAAGTAGCACATAAAGCAGGTAAAGGAACCTTTTCTTGTCGAGAATAATACTAGTACGTCTATGTATTAACATGCAATCAACCACAATCGCTTCTGCTCCACTAGGGAAGCATGCAATTCACAAAAGCATGGAATAGACATTAAGATTTAGAATAGATGTCCGTGGCGTGGCAGTAAATACAATCAAAGGCAGTAGGAAAAAGGGGAACGCGGCTTGGTAAGCTTGGAAATATCCTTACCGGCCTGAGCTCACAGTCTGACCCGCATAGAACCACCATGCCAGAGTAAGTCTAATGCAGTAAGGTGGCACCACTTCTTGCCCCCAGTGTCGATATATCCACTTCGGAAGCTAGCGTGCGCATAGCTCCGGGTCTCCCGTGTCGTGAAACTAAGTAATAGACAAGGATTCTAGCATCTGTTGGTTCATATCCCCCATTCCTCTTCAATAGCCTGAATCTATGGGAGGTAATATACGGCTGACCGGGATGCATCAGCCCAAGAACCATCAGAATGTCCCTCATGTCTGGTATGAAGTGTCGGTGAACTAAGTATGTCTATTTTGTTAGACTTCATTCCAGCCTTGGAAGAGTTTTGGT
This sequence comes from Penicillium egyptiacum, assembly GCA_911456345.1. Lineage (NCBI taxonomy): Eukaryota > Fungi > Ascomycota > Eurotiomycetes > Eurotiales > Aspergillaceae > Penicillium > Penicillium egyptiacum. Next base: position 110,546 of record CAJVRC010000907.1, read on the forward strand.
CGGCATACATTCGTCGTCTTTATGGGCAACCAAACGTAATAGCACCGGATATATTACCACAGAGATTTTCCCTGATGAATGGTTCGTTGTAGATGGCAACCACCGCCCACCACTACATGACGTGTGTAGCAACTCAAATAAGTGCCCTGCAGATAGTCAGGCGGAGAGTACGAGGAAGGGAAAGAATGCCCCAAATTGAGTTGAAGTTATGTGTGTATATACACGGGCACATTGTCTTTAAGAGCAAAGCAGCCAAACGAAACTATTAAACCACATACATTAGGTCTCACGAAGATCGATAACTCTAATATTCCAACATGGATCATGTAGCACGAGATCTTTCGAGCGACACAGAATCCTCTTCCGAAGCATTTATCGCAACTCTATTACATGACAAACCAGAGCATAAGCACTTGGATGTGTTGACTGAGCTTTTGACACGGAGTTCCGAAATCAATGAGCGCGTTGCTTCATCTATCAGCGCCGCTTGGCACTGGATATGCGAGAATGATCTTTGGTCTACGAGGTACGAGAGCCTTAGCGAGTACCGGAAGGCCATCGGATATACGGAAACTGTACGACCGATTGTACAGCGACAAAAGAAATCAGAGCGAGCGAAACGATCAAGTATCCAAACGATCTTTCGCTACTGGAATGTTCCCTATGACAAGGCTCTTCCGATAAATACTCGCCCATTAACTTGGAGCAAACATTTGCTTTCATTGATAGCCTGTTTGAGCAAGCACAGGGGTCATCTGGACTCTGTCTCACTTCTCGAAGACAGCATGAAACACAGACCAGAACGTGGACGCACTACGAATCGACTCATGGCAAGTGATGTTCAGCGGGCATTAGAGAGTCTGGGGATACCACAGACACGCTCAGCAACACGGGAATGTAAGTTATGGTGTTCTCTAGTTGAGATCTCTAACGAAATCGCTTACAGCATCCCAAGCCAAAAATTCCCGAATCTCCTCAAGCTCGGCTCGGCACAAAGGCACCGATGGTGTCGCTCAGGCTGGCTCCTCATCTTCCACCATCCATTCAGAAGTATCGTCCCTCCCCAACACACCGCTCTCGTTGGGAGTCTCGCCTACACAAGGGTCACGAACAAGCGAAGAGGCAAACGAATGGCTGTGCTGTGGATGTATTCCAATATGCTTGCCACTGATTGCCCTAATCTCGCCTCCTGAAGCGAGGCTCGGAAAGAGGCTTCTGGCGGCATTGGTGGACTGGGCACATACAATATCGTGGGGTAGCTTTTGCTCCGACCACCTGATGCGACTTGCCCAGTTTATTCTGGGAGACGATCCCTGTGATAGAACTAGGACTGAAGTAATTCAGAGTCTGGAGGCCCTCCGTTCGCGTGAATGCCATAGTTCCATCTGTACGTACAATGTCTCTGTTGACTGATACATGAGATCTCAGTGGCTGTCGAATATCTGCTAAATATGGTTATTGATAGGCGATCACCCATCTATCTCTGGTCCCAACCTTTGCTCAAATACGGAGCTGCTTTCTCGTTATACGGGGTCTGCCGATGCCTGGTGGCGTTGGCAAAGAGATGGATTTCTCCATATTCCTGGTTTCTTTTCCTACATGGAAGAGCTTGGCGTGTTCAAACGGGTCAGAAAGTACCTCAACAGAAGCGGCATTAAAGAAGACGATTCCACGCTCGGCCAAAACATGATTCAGCGATGCTACAGGATGCTATCTCAAATGGTACAACGGGATCCAGCGTATTATGCTGTTCTCGTCGCATGCAGACCGGACCGAAATTCGAAACTCATTCATCGCCCGGCCCAATATCAACAACGCACTGGTTTCCAAAACGACGATGTAGGATTCGGCGTCCCAGTCGACCGTATTAAGTCAATGGTTCAAGGAGAAGACACAAGCGACATCCAGAGTACTGTCATCTTCCCGACATGTGAGACCACACAAAAAATCCGACTGGTCCCAGGGTTCCATCGCCAATTGAAATGGCTGCAGAGCTCATTGGAATTGAAGTACGGAAATGGATACAAAGTATTTGGTGAAGCTCAAGAGATTGTGCTACAGCCAGGGGATTTAGTCATTTGTCTTCCGCAAATTCTCCGATGGCCAAAGACCTTTTCCTCCTCAAACTTTCTCAATCTATCGCAGATTGGGCTGGACAACGGCTTCACCGCAACCCTTGAAGAGCCAAGTGAGAGGTACGATGCGGATAGTTCCAAGGCCTGGGAGCAGCCAGAGCCACAGTTTCACGATGCCGGACAAACAATGCACAAATATCAGGCGGTAAAAGTGGGCCTTACTGAAGACAGTTCATGTGGTGTTTCCAGCGCAATAGGCCATGCATTGGCTGGCCGTCTGGATTGGGATACCGACAGTGTGAGGGAAGAAATGAATTGCATTCTTGATTCACATGGAGCGACAGCGGTCGAATTTGTCGCGAAGTCACGAGCCCATTTGGCCAGACAGTTCCACAAGTTATGTAATTCAATTGAGCGAGACTCAGAGCAGGACTCTGGTATGTAGAATCCTTCCGGGTTTACATCAAGTGTACTGACTGATTTGGATTCTAGCTTGCGGAATGGATAGGTGCAAGGAACGACACTACGAACCAGAATTTTTCCAAGGAGAACTTGAATACCTTGAGACTCCGAAGTCATTTATCGATCCTTTAGCGTTGATGTCACCTACGTGGAACAATCCCTCACTGGATGATATTGTAGCGCAGTTGGATCATACTTTCCCTCAACAGCCTATGTCTTTCAATTTGCCTTAAGAAGAAATGGATAATCAGATATTCTAATTTTCAAGTTAAGTTCCTATTTTCAAAAGAAGTATACTATATCCGAGACCACGAACTAGTCACCTCACCGACCTTGATATATTTCAAAAAGTAAAGCCGAAAGTAAAGCCGAAAGTCATCGCCACCCTCTAATTAGCTATGCTCTGCAAAGCTAGATCTAGCACGGAGACTTGCACCGCAAAAGTTGAGAATAAACACGCCAATCTTGGGTACAAGTTAGTATGGGAAATGTACCATCATATCCAATTGCGGCATATGTTAAATAAGAGGAGACTTACAATTCCCAGGATGCTTAAGCCAGCTAAGAGAGTCACCCCTTTGTCAATACCAAGGTCGATGAACATGAATCGCGAGAAAAGGATGAACGCGAACGCGACAGCAGATCGTGATATATCATTTCCGGCAAACAGTGAAGCTTCGTACTTCGGGTACGCAAGCGACAGGTAGACAAGTACGCATTGCAATATAACGAAGACAGATCCTGAATATAGGACAATACCGAGGGCGCCCACAGCCCAATGGATATTTCCATCGGTAGTCCAGGCTAAACGACATAAAATTAATCTCGTGGTTTGAAGCATAGGGCAGACCTTGAAAGGGCTTCTTCTGCTTACCGAAGATGAAAAGTCCGATAGGTGGACCGAAAGAAGCGAATAGAGCAGGGGGTAGGCGGTGCTCGTGTGGACGTTGACCGTTGGCTTTTAGATCAGGCATAAGGCTGATATAAAGATGACTAATATAGACAACAGCTCCAAGCGCACAGCCGATAATAATTGAGATAAAGATTAACGCAATCTCCTTAGCATCAAGTCCGTATTTGGCAGGATAGACCAACGGAAGCGCCTCAAAGAAGGAGTAATAGATTCCATAAACAAGGGAGGTGTAGACATTGGCGAACAGGATGGCTGGGTCTTTAACCATTATCTCGACTGGTTTCACTAGAGAATTAAGGAGTCTGTTGTAAAATGTTTGACTATTCTGTGCAATGTCTGACTGCGAGAAAAGGTTCGAGTTCCCAGTAACTCTGCGTAGTCGCTGTGCACGGCGGAGGAGGATATTGTCGGCCGATGTCTCTGGAAGACAGAGGGCCATAAGGATAAGGATGGGTGCGCTCATCCAAAGAATTTCCCACATTGCCCATCGCCACCTGACATCATGATCAGCCATTGGTATGATACACGCAGTATCGATTGGAAGACGCACCCCTTTTCGGCGATTGAAAAAACGGACAAAACCGGACCAAGAGCTGGTCCACCGTACGCCGCAGCAACCCAGCTAGTCAGTCCTAGCGGTAAGTAAATGTCCGAGTACTATCATCCGATATTTGATCAGTTCTAGCAGAAGAAGAAATATGTCCTGCCACACTAAGAGGCATCTTTTGCACGAACCATATCTCCCATTGAGGCACCACCACTTGCCAGACAGGGGCTCCCGAAAAAGCCCTGAAGAAGCCGCAGAACCATAAGTCCGGCGTAGTTGTCCACTAAAGCTGTGGGGACACATAGCACGATAAAGATGATGAAGGAGGTAATATACGGGATATTACGACCATATAATGGAACCTCACTTAAGGGCGAGAAGAGCAACGGACCGAGGCCATCTGTAAGAACGACGAGTTAGGACTTACCGGTGTAAGGTGTAGTCGGAACATACATCCTAACACATATAATGCCAACCCCAATGAAGCCTTCGTTTGACTGACTTGGAAATATTCCATTATTTGGCTGTCGGGTAATCAGTCGTTATGGCGCAAGTCTTGATGTGGGATTGCGAGCTTACGACTCAGCTGGCACATATATCGACGAGTCAGAATATATGGCGAAGGTGTATAAACTATCAAGAATTAGACAAACTGTTTCATGAAGAGTTAAAATGTAAGGTGATATGTACCATATCTGAAAGGTAACAAGTCTTTTCTTCCATGACGACCAGTTTCTCGGGTTGGATGGATCATCTGGTCCGTACCAATATACTATATTTCTTGTCTCATTATGTGTGTGTGCTGGATCTGAATTCGCACCCGGCGGGAAGTACGAAGTTGGTGCTAGAGTTATGGGAGAGTCACTAAGACTTCGATCGGATTCAATCTGGCGTCCATTCTCTTCTAAATTTGCCACTAAAGCAAATCCGGGCTTTTCTTCCGGATAAAGTAGAATCCTATTCCCGGTAATCGCTCGTAACCAAGAGGTGATTCGCGTATCATGTCCATATCTCCTTCAGAGTTGATAGTATATAGACCAACTGCCAGATGGGCCACTGAAGATGCTTAAGTATTAACCAAAATCTAGCCGATGATTGCCCTAGTATGCATTACTTCATATCACATGGTGACAACATAGGGTGTACGACGTACGCAACCCACGAATTTGGGCGATTAGTGTAATCACCCCTTGCATTATTGGCAGGTTTTGCAGACTCACAAGTCTCATTGTTCAACGTCATTGGAACTTGTGCAACATGGCATTTGGAAATTATACTAAGATCGAACCTGAAATATGTTCATCGTTCAGATCAAGAGCCAATACCAATACTTTGTGTAACAAACTTCATGCTCACATAACTATAGTGTTAGATTACTGTTTATATAAACCAAAGGTCAAGATAAAATTTCTGGAATTACAAGGTAAGTTTATTGAGGGTCTATTCTCCCACTTATGTCTCTCTGGGATAATCTCCTGCAAGAAAAGCAATGTTGCCGTTTCTGTTTCGTCTAGTGAAGAGTCCATGACCCTAGCAGCTCGTCACTATAAAACAACCTAGGATTAAGTTGCAGGTTAGTACGGTGAACGTTGTGCTCATTTACCACATAGCAGTATGTAGTTGTTGGCCCCAGCCCCTATTGGTTCAGGACCATTTAGCCAGTTAAATCTCACCTCGCTCCTCTCTCCTTCCTTTCTGTCTTTCCTGTCCACTACCTGCTCCGCTACGCATTCAATGTACACACTTTTCTCTCCATAGAGATCCTTCATTGTGTTCTCTATAGCACTTCGTTGAATAGTATACACTTTGTGTTACCAAATATTTGCGCCGTTCCAAATCTAGATATTTGCATATTTCACATTCAGGGAAATGCAAGTACATCCTGTTTTTTATTCACATAATACATTTTCATTATTTGATTATTTCTATAAGGGGCTATTTCGTTCGTTTTAGTTTAGATAGTTCCCACTCTTCTGTGCTGTAGATATTATCTACGTAGGTCGAATCTTGGACGATGATTGGCTCGGCAACATGAAATTTCGCCGCTAGACGTCCAGCAAAATTTCCAAATCGTTCCTTACCCCGTACATACATCTCCTAGATATCATATCTGCTACATTAAATATGAAGTCCTCATCAAAGATACCCGCCAGTGATACAGCCATCAGAAAACAGAAAAGGAAGTCCATCGCGTAAGTCCTGGAGAATCCATCTCCGAGTCTACCTGCTAATGTAACATCTCAAGGTGCCGGAGATGCCACTCACACAAGATAAAATGCACTGGTGACCAGCCGTGTCTTAAATGTCGGCAGGCTGGCTGCCCTGCCGAATGCCACTACGTCAATCGAGATCGTCAAATTAAAGTGCACGAGAGGTATGCTCCATGCTTCACTAGGCCTGGCTTGCTCCGTTACCAGACTAAATATTCCAGTTATCTTGAGGAACTGGCTGCAGAAAACCAGCGCTTGCGTGCTCAATTATCACAATCACCTAGTTTCCTAACGCCAAGAGAATACCAAGCGCACGATGAAAGTGTGTTTCTTTAATCCTTCCAGTGACTCCGACTTACGCCCTTTTCTAGGTGTACCCGAACAAGACGCAGATACACATGTTCGAAATCCAATGCTCGGTGAGAGGGCATGGTTTCTACCACATGACCCTTCATTACCACCAATCCACGTCTGTGAGGCAGCGTGCACGGCATTCGCCACCAGGCTCCGAAAAGTTCTTACCAAGAGCGAGACCACTTCTCACATGCCTCGGACACAATACACGCCAGAAGATACATTAATGAAAATACGCAATCCCGCAATGCCATGGCCAAACCTGGCCCAAGCTCGGCTTTTGATTCAGATTGTGTCCAATCAGGTGACGCGGGTGTATCATTTGATTCTTCGCAAGTCGACGATTGACCAGCTCGAGGAGGCCTATCGTGAGGGTAACTTTGACGATCCCGTGTTAACGTGTAAATTTTTTGCTCTCTTCGCTCTCGGAGAAGTATATTCTGCCCGGTCAAGTCCGAGCCTTGAATGCAACGTCCCTGGCGTGGCTTATTATGTGAATGCGATGACGACGATACCCATCTTACCGGAACGCCCAAGCTTGGCACATATTGAATCCCTTTTACTTTTGGTAAGAAATGTACCACTTCCATTAGACATGGCTTATGTACTCACGCTTGTAGTCACTGTATTCGTTTTTCTTGAACCGACGCCATTCAGCATTTCTGTTGGTCGGCAGCGCTATGCGTCTAGGCTTGACTGTGGGTCTGAATCACAATATCCCAGAAAGCAAGTGCCCGGACCCTGTGCGGCGTCAGCATCGGACCAGACTATGGTGGGCAATATATGTATTCGACCGAATGTACGGCTCGAAGGTCGGCTGGCCGATTCAAATTTCCGACGCGGACATCTACGTTGACATGCCATCGAACGTACCTGGCGATATTCACAACGATCATACCTCCGACACTGAATTCCTCATCGCTAGTATTGAGTTGGCCAAGATCACCGGTCAGGTCATTGACCGTGTGTACAGCCGAAAAGTGTTTCCAGAGTCCTTCTTGCAGCGGGAGCAAAAGCTGCTCATCTCTCTCAAGGAGTGGAGCTGTGCTCTTCCCCCACAGCTTCGGCTCAGCCGCGATGGTCCCGTTCCGATGAATGTTATATCGCTGCATCTTCAATTCAACCAGGTAAGTGGATAGCCTAGCCTGGAGTGGATTTTCCGCTAATCAAATGCAGTGTATAATGCTAGCCAGTCGGCCGGTCCTTCTGCACGCGCTGATCCAAGCTACGTCCCCAGAGGCCATTACTGAGGATAGCTCCCAGGCGAACATACGCCAGACCTTAAAAGCACTTAGCGATGCGTGTATTCACGCTGCAAGACATACCCACTTGCTGATCGTGGAGGAATGGACCAACGCATCAGTCCCAATTTTTGGATATTTCTATGCTCACTATCTCTTCTCTTCAGCATTGATAATGGTAATCTCCAGTCTGGTGTACCCTGAGAATAGCAATGATTTTGCGTTGTTCGAGGCAGCTTTCGAAATTCTACGGGCAATGAGCAGCCACGGGAATCTTGCTGCGACCGAATTTTACGATAATTTAGAATGCGTCAAGCAGTGCTTGAATGAGAAGAGAGGATCAGAAGGCGGCCATTTCCAGAGTGATCCGTCTCGAGCTGTAGAGAGCTCTACTGAGCCTCTTGCTGTCATCGCCCCTAACCAGCTTGGGCTTTTCGGTAATACTTCTGCTTCTGGGGTTCCTGACCCCACTGTACCGACAGACCCTGCGAACGACATGGCCTTCCTAGGAGAGAGCATGGAAGAGTTCCTAGCCCAGCCAGAAGCCGATTTTGACTTGCTCGACCCCTCTCTTACCGATGCTGTATACTTGTGGCCAAACCTCTCGTTATGGACGGCATGAAAGGATACTATGATATTTGCAATATATCGATGAACACATGAAGCCACGATCGAAGGACGTTGAAACAAATAAAACTGGTGTCGCAGTTCCACTTCCATCAACAATATTAGATACTGTCTAGGCATGTACATTGAAGGGCAAACTCTATCAGATTAAACACTAGACTGCAAAAATAGAAAATCAGCACTCACACTTGGCTCACGGACACTGAGACCATCACCACATTGAACCGCACGGGCCTGGTGGATTGTTGGGCGTAAATTTTGCCCATTTACCATTCGCTCTTTCCGCTGGCCATCTTCGCGATGTCCCTATTTGCCAAAGGGCAGTCTATTTTCCCTTCATGCCGACCAATGAAAGTTATTCTATTCAGTGGATTCATATTGCGCGTCTCGCCGTGCAATGCAACCCGTGAAGGGAAGTTTCATCTGCATTACATTGCATTGCATATGCGCGTCAACAATCTAGTGGAGCACGGGGTATTCTACGTACAGCGAGACGGCACATGAAACGTGCCATTTTCGATGGAGTTGAGGGCCGATCTGGTTTGTTGGATGTGAAGGGAGAAGTAACTGGAACCAAAAAAGCTATTTCATCTACTTTTGCTACCCTTTAGCGTTAGCGGGTGCGCTCCAAGCCGTTGGCTATTGGTTATCGCTGAACAAGCCTCTTCTCTCGGAATATCGCTTGCTTCATTGATGCCTTCGAGATTGTCCACTGTGCTTGGCCTAGATGGTGAATTAGTCAAAGTGCTTTTGGCCATTTGCGTGATCAGTGAGACCAGATCTTCTCACTCCGCTCTCAAAAATAGCGCACTCAAGCATGATGACGCAAGACTGGAAGGCACAGAATCCATCTGTCACGGGGAGGTGCCGGAGAACAGTCTTGCTCCCTCCTCCTTTCTCCATTCCCTATCGCAACTCCATTAATCATGGGCTTCGTCCTCAGTAAAACCGCATGCTTTGCGGTAAGTTCCAGGTCACCCAACAGCTAATAATACATGAAGAAAACTCGTAAGGGGTGTGTAAAAGGTAGACGAAATAGCAAGCTAGCGGCAAGTCCCACCGAAGATGCTATAGCATCCGGCGATAATAGCTCAGAACTCCACATTCACACTAATCCTCATCCCTCGGCCACCAGATCATCAAGGACAGCACTATAAGCAAAGACCCCATCACTCAGATGGAAAAAGCCGGATACTCCACCTGATTCAATGTCTACGATTGGGGCGCCGCACACACCATCAGAGATAGCCCTATTAACATTCCCAAAAAGGAAATTCACCGATCTGGTATCCCATTCTTCAAATTCGATTTCGGGATGGCCAGCTGGACGTTTCGGTTGCATGGTTTGGGTGCCGATATTCATTATGCTAAAGAGCCCTGAACTCATGCCCTCCACTTCACTCCATGAGCCTTGGGAGATTTGGGACATTTCTAGGAGGTGAGAAGGTGGTTCGGCTTGAAAGTAGTAGGAATTAGTGAAGCTAGATGAGGCAGCGGGTGTTAGCTTGACGAGAGCGATGTCGGGCTCGGGTCGGGGATCGACGACCTCGCCGATAAGATCTCCTCCATTCACAAATGGGTGGTATACTTCCTATAATGAGAGAAAACCATGATTGGCGACTATCAGCATTTCTTCGCCCGCGAGATGGCGAATTTTGATACCACACGTGGTTGTAGCGTTTGTGAATTCGGTTAGGGCACCTGGTAGCCTAAAGCCACTCTTGATTCTACATCCTGGTGTAAGAACCGACCGCCGAAGGTAGTTTGAGTCATCTTGTGGTGTAGCACTAGCAGCCGATACTAGGGATGAGTTAATAAAGCGAGGGCGGGTAAGGCTTCTTATGGTGCTAGAAAACGGTTTATCTTTATGGTGGTAGAGTGCTGTTCGGCCTACCCACGACCCCGGGAAGGGATTGCTTTTTATAGCTCCGGCTATCTCCAAACTCAAGTTCGAAGATAGTCTAGGTAGGGAGAAAAATAGCAGCTCTCACGCGAGCAAGTGGCGCGATGGTAGTAAGTATAGCAACTGTCTAACGCTTAGTCGGATTGGTCAATTTAGGCCACCGGATAGTGGGATAGGGATCGGAAACACGATGATTCGAATATCTAGATAAGGGGATTGGTTCCCTAAACATCTCACCGGGGCGCACGAACATGATAGGCATCGTTCTAAGGGTTAGTGATATCGGCTGGGGTAGAAAGGCCGTCTCCACATAAATAAGCCACCCGGATATGTGCACTATTCCCTCCCCGAACTTACTACGGATCCAGGTCTAGTCCTGACGTGAGGGGTGGCGGAACTTGTGGTTTTGCTCGTCCCAAAGCGTGAATGGCGCCATGTCATTCAAGTGACGTGCAACCTAGCCCCGGGATTTTCCCAGCGTTTTTGTTCTGGGTGGGAATGGGGGAGCATATCCCGTAAGTGTTGGGTGTTTTCTCGGGCGCGAAGCGGACTAACAGGCGCATTATCATATATGTTGGTGTAGGGTGAGCTTTGTTGGATACACTGAAAATGTGGGATAGGCGGATCGGAGATGCTATCAGAATTGCCATTATGCTGATTGCTGAGGGGTTAATTAATTATCGCTGCTGCTCGACGACAAAGGGTCAGAGTCGTGGCGCGTGCTGTACCCGGATCAAGGTTCAGCCGACCAAGGTCGGGATCCACCGGCAGAACTGGGGTTCATAACCCCACTCCGGTATTTCGCCTCAGTTTTTAGGGGCACCCAGCTCAGCGGGACCCCGCCAGCCTACATATGTATTCTAGGCATACAGTGGAGATTCCTGCCTAGGCAAGTCTATATTGATTGCTATTATGTTGAGCATCCCGACTAATTAAAATAATTAAGGCCTTTTTCTTTTAATTAACGGCTGATTGGGTCATACGGCGCCACATCAGGCTTCACAGTCATGCAACATTGTATGTGAGTCACGGGGATGGATGACATCAAGTCACATGTATTTTCTGTGTAATTGGGATAGAGATATGAGGCAAGACAGCTTAGTATGATAATATTTTCAACGTTCTTTGTATTCTTTGTGTCTCATCTATATATCGCTTACATCTCACTTTCATATCAACCTTGGAACTTTCATACTTCGCAGTTCTTTGGTTCCCCCGCAGTGGGTCCCGTTCGTGCCTGACCGCTCTGTTCCTCGTCAACACCCTTCTTGACATGCGCCCAACTTCGACATGAAATGCTCTAATGCATCTGCTTGCATGCACTTCTCACTACCTCACACCCCGCATCCATGGCTTCTGCGGATATTCACTGGGGTACATTGATCAATTCAGACAAGAGCCCGGCCCCACTGCTGGAACAGCTATGTCTAGGGATAGCGCAGTTGATGGTAATTTCTAGACCCCGTCTTGGATGAGACACTATTGACCTCTCTCAAGCCCTCCTTTGATACCAACGGTACGACTGATATAACCCCCGAACGACTGGCTGCCTTTTACCGCAAAGTCGGCGGCAACTACGACACTTTATTCCTCGAGACCAAGGCACAAGCCCTGTCATTCATATACCAGTCACTAGGGTGTTTCCACAGTTTACAACCCTCAGCCAATCCTTATGAACCCCCATCAATTCCGTCACTACTTCCGAATGGCTTCGTGCGGTGGCAGACAATACAACTGTTGATGGACCCAGATGAACATTCAGTGTATTTGCAGAATGCGGTCAACCTTTGGGATATTGCAGATGCAAATGGCGACATATTTCCAAAGACGATTCCTCGAGACGCATTTCCTTCCGAGCCAGACCCAGAGATGCTGGAATGGCACGAAGGCGTGAGTCGGCGATTGGAGCGTGACTATTTGAAAAGACATACAAAGCGTGCTTCGCCGCCAGACTTTGGGACATATCATTACCATTTCAGTGGCAAGGATCCTCTTCCCGACGAAGATGACTACTTCTCACGTCCACGCCGGGCGGCGTCAAAGCGTCATAGTCGGGTGGAGCCCGATCGGTCCAGCGACCATCGCAATCACCGCCGACGATACGGCGGAGAATATCCCGCATTTTCTGTACGCAGGCCACGAGCGACTCGACCGGGCTTTTCAACCCCGCGAGTCTCGTCTCCTCCCCCATGGGGGGAGCCTCCGCCCCGTTCAAGCGGACGAGGCCAAGGTGGTCGGCACGGCCATCCACTAAGCCCAGGGACAGCTGAGGTCCCATATGTCTCCGATGTGTCTTCAGGTGAGTCTGCACGTCACCGCAAGGACCGCGCGAAACCCCATAGGCACCAAGAGCGGCGTCATCTATCACCACCTTCCAACAGTAATGCCAGACGTCACTCCCACGAAGCCTACATCCGCAGACCATTCCGAGACCTGTCGCCCGCCAGTCCTACTCGACATTGCCATGGGCATGAAAGACACTCTTCACGATCTAGTAAATCCCACTCTGAGCCTTCGCCAAAGGTTCACCCGAGAGACCGCCTAAGGGACCATCTCAGAGATTACCCGAAGGAGAATCCAAAGGATCATGCACAAGACCGTTCTCGATCGCGCACCGCGGGTGTCAAATTCCGGGAATTCATATTCGGCGACCCGGCCCCTGCTCCAGCTGCTCCAGATCCACCTTTCTACAGGCCACCCACTCCACCACCAAGAGCAGTACCGAGACATCTGGGACCTTACGCCGCAGACGACACGAGAAGAGGAAGCTACAGTGGTGGCAGCACAGGTAATAGTCGACCCAGTAGCGGAGGGAGCGGCTCCGAGCGGCAGCGATCATATAGCAGTGCTGGATTACACCCCCGCACAACCGGGTGGGCGAGTCCTCGCAGCTCCGCTTCAAAGCGATATCCTCCGGCCACCGTCCCGGAAGATGATGGATACGTTCCGTCGCGGAGGCTCCCGATTTACGAATAATGCTCACGACTCGCTGCACGTTGATATCTAACAAATTCCTTTCTACCATTTGTCCTCATCGTTTTGAGCATATGAGCACCTACCGACCATTGGCTCTACACATCTATCACATCTATCATTGACATGTCTCAAACTCTTGGCTTTCGCATCTCATCTCTATCACGACAGACCTAGCATTCCACTCTTATTTTTGGCGGGCCTCTTTATCTGGAATTTTGTTTCTTCTCATTTTTCCTGCTTCTTTGCACCGATAATACTCGCCATTTAAATGAACATTAATGACAAGCTCAAATATATCAGAGCACACTATTGTAAACTCGAGGCGACCCCATAATGTTTGAGACTCAAGCCGCTTCCGTTATTGACGGTGCATCTCGTGATGAGAACATCCAAGGGGTAGTAAAGAGTCGCTGTGGTATGAGCTCTACCGGCTTAAGAATTGTGCATTGTATCGATTTGATCAATACCCAAAGCTGAATTCAACACGGATTCAATCCGACAGATGCGCCCTTTGGAAAGTAAACCCATAATCACGCAACACTGCACAAATACTATCCTCCTCAAAATTAGCCGTACTAGACGGGGGCATCCCCAGAACCGTCATATTCTGCTCCCGAGGCGTATACTGCTCAATAACAAACCCCTTCTCAGCACGCCCAATCAAGGAATCCGAACCGACCTCCCCACCAAATATAGAAAGGGTACTTGCGTACGCAGGACCGCGGACCTTCAAGAACTCCAAATCCGGATTTGGGTTCCTGCGGCGGAAAAACGAACCAAACACATCATGGACGAGCTGCGAGTGAAGAACATCACGATCATCGTAGTATGGATGCACATCTTCCGTCTTGGTATTCAGTGTACCCCACGCGAGCAGGACATCTGAGGTATGACAGGAAGCGTTGTATACACTATTTGGGTAACAGATATCCGGCATTTTGGATGTCTGCGCATGACCATCTGCTATTTGGATCTCGTATAGGGAGGGGAAGGCTGAATTGGAATTATCGAGAAGATAACCCTGTGGACAAGTCCACTGACTGTGGGTCAGGGCATCGGAAGCAGCATTGAGGACGGCATCGGTGTCCGAATCGTCGACGTCGTACGCGCCAGAGGAGACTATCTTCTGCGCGAGACCGTCGCCGAATGTGGCATTTAGCAATGTAGCGAGTGGGGCCCGAGTCGAGCCGAGAGTGTCCATGTAAAGGCTTGCCTCGTCGTGGACGTTGGTGAACATGGTTGGGACATTCATGGGGAGGTTGTTGTTTGCTAGCAGGGTGTTGAATTGGTCGTCGATTACGCCTGATCCGGTGTCGTCGATCATCGGCATGAATGGCTCGGCGGCGGATATCAGTTCTGTATTGTGGTAGAAGTGATTTGCAATGTTCGATGAGAAGCTCTTTTTCGCAGTCTGGAAATCGGTTGAGTTATCCAGATACATTGAAGCCGGGACGGAACGAAGACAGTTGAGTAGACTTGCTTCGGAAGCGTTGCCGTCGCAGCCAACTGCCTTTCCGACTTCCGGGGCGATGTATTTTGCGTAAACAGCTCGAGTGAACCACGGGAGGTCGAAATTTGCTGACTGTACCAGCGCACCGGAGAAGAGTCCTTTTGCTGCGGTGGAAGAGAGCAGCGCTACCACGCTCTGGCCACCAGAAGACTGTCCGAAGACGGTAACATGGGATGGGTCACCTCCGAAGGCAGAAATGTGCTTTTGTATCCATTTCAAGGCCATGATCTGGTCCTGAATACCGTAACTCCCAGCTGTCAGGTTCCCCGTCGATAGAAAGCCCAGTGCCCCGAGTCGATAGTTAAGCGTGACGACGACCACGTCACTGCGACTGGCGAAGTTTCCACCGTCATAATCGACCATACTCGCAGTGCCTTTCGTAAATGCACCCCCGTACAGGTAAACAGCCACGGGGCGGAGCGCGGTGTTCTTGGTGACATTATGGGGCAGGAATGGGGTAAAGACGTTCAAGTAGAGACAGTCCTCGGACATTCCACCAATAGGCACATTCGTAAAGCTTGAAGGAGATTGGATACAGGAATCCGCCATGCTAGTCGCATCGATGTTCTCTGGTCCGGTGTAGGCTTGCGGTGGGGCAAAGCGCAAGTCATCGATTGGGGGAGTCGCAAAGGGCACGCCGAGGAAGCGGAAGGATCGCGCATCTCGATATCCGGTTACGGTATAATCGTTAGATGTCACAGTCAGCTTCGTGGTTTCCCTTGCGGCTCGGTCGAGATCGGTTGTTGCGGGCGGAGTAGATGTGCAGAGGGCTGGGAGCTTCTCTTTGCACGACTTTCGGATGATCTTGCGATGGGATATCGACAAAGCAAAACACTTCCGGTGATCTTCCTGTTCTATTGATAGCCACAAGGAGTCATTTGCTAGTAACTCCTTCGTAAAGATGAGATAGTCCAGTTCATAATCGAGTTCGGTGCGACTTTGACTGGTGTCTTGGCTCGAAGACAACGGGAAGAGCTTCTCGCCAATGGCAGTGCATTTTGCTGCGGCATCGGCATAGCTCGAGCGATCATGTGCTAAAATAGCCGAGGTGCCATTGTTCTGCGGGCCAAGATTGTTGTAGTGGAATACGCGAAGAGCCCCAAGGGATCCAACAAGGGGGTAGCGATATTCAGCCAAGCCCTGGCTCAACAGCAAAGACAATGCGAATACCACGGACTTGGACTTCATCTCGGAATACATTTTCAACAATCTAGAACCGGTGGGTGAGTCTGTAAATAAACAAATTCTTACAATTAGCACAATATCATAAACCGCATGCGTTATACTTTGCGGATTTTCCGGATTGGGACACGCTCCTTCCTCTGTTCTTGCGTTCTTTCCGGGGTCGGTGAGAAGCAAGCAGGTTGAAGTGGGCGAAACTGGAAAGTTCAGAAGTCTATAACGCTGTGCGCCATCGACAGTACCTGATGTACGTCGGGGCAGGCCGATTTGAAGGTAAGCTCACTGACCCAACCCTAGCCAGGTGTCATAAGAGTGTCCAACAACTAAAAGCTACTACCAGAAGACAAATCAACTGTATTCAACGGAATTAAGGTATGCTTAATTCGTTGAGCATCAAACCGCGACGTCAAAGCTTGGACTTGCCTATTAGAACAACAGTCGTTTATACTACCAAGATGTTATCAGACGAAAGGCACCAAATGAAAATTCATTGGATATATTTCAGAAAGCGGAATAGAGCTCCCATTGAAAGTGATTTTCAAACTTCGGAAGTAATTGCTTGGAAAATCCAATCCTTGTACTGCCCGATTGTGTACTCCATGACTCCTCGAAGAGTTTTCAAAAGAGACTTCGTATGTTTCAAACTTGTGGTACGGCCATCTAGGTCAGACAAAGGACCCCAGATGCGCTATAAAAGAACGGACTTAGGCATTGCAACCAAGTTACTAAAGCATATTACTTACTACTTCTTTCAAGATACCAGGCCCTTCGACTCCGATTGCAATGTAGAATTTCCAGTCCTCACCAACAGCAGTGCAACCGACAAGTGGAGGCAGGTCTTTCAGACCCTTACGCTGTGCGAAAGCCCACATCAGAAGTCCTGTCATCCATACCCCAATTTGGACTTGCGCTTCTATCAAATTCCCATCCGCAGCTTGAATTTCAACGCCAGGGCCGAGAACACGTTTCCCAGTGTGGGGATGGGTCATATGATTGAAATATTTCCCCGGGGTATGGAGTCCGGCCTTTTCGTATTCAACTTCCCAGGCGTTCACGGGAAGACCGACAACCAAGTCAATTTTGCGGTTATATGTATCGCGGACTGTATACCGAGGCTGGTACTGGGGATCAACGGACTCAGTTTGGCTACCAGAAATCAGCAATGACTAGGGATACACGGGGCCTTTGTGCGATCAACATACACGCTCCAACATTCTAACGGTAGTTCTGCAATAGCGCCCTCTAATAGTGGTAGTGCTACCTTATGCACCCAAGAACCTTCACTGCGCAGTTCAGTCGCACATTGGCACGAAGCATTTGAGATCTTCCGAGCAACGTCTTCATTCTCGCCGAACTCAGAATCGTGTGTTAGAGTTGCCAGTAGCTGACTCGCAGCGAGGCTTTGCGGGTCGGCAGATTCATGTATATAGACCACCCGGGGGGTGGCGGCAGCTAGTTCAGCCTTCACACGTGTTGGACTCGGTGAACGTGATTGTTCAGCACCCCGACTAAGTGCCGAACTTGATGGGGCCAAAGAGATAATGTCGTCGGGTAGACGGACGGAAACTGTGGATGCTGTTTCAGAAGCAGTTCGGTAGGGTCTCTTGGAAGGGTCTGATTGCGACATCGGATTCTCGGCTTCGGACGCCGACCTTTTTCGGTTGTAATGAGATGCTGGAGCTGGATGGTCGCCCAGCAGCTCTTCGAACTGATCGGTATCAGGCGGGGTTTTGGGCACGCTCCTCGCAACTTCTTCGGCCCAAGACAAGATCGCAGGGGTTTGCCCAGCAGACATCAGGGCGAATTGAATGCAACATGGTATGCTGCAAAGTTGACCTTATTGTTCACTGGGGACTCGTGAAAGTGACAAGATAAGTTCAATGTTCAGAATATTCGCCTAGATTGATTGTTGTTGGAGCAACCGCTGTGTCGTCCCGAAGGGTTTGCAGGGTTTGCATTCCTTAGTGGCCTCAGGCACTCCACAGGGAGTGGATGCCTGAGGCTGGCCAGGGCCAGGGAGTGGTCCTGGGCGCACAGAGAGAAAGGGTTTCTA
>CAJVRC010000908.1:0-60450 GCA_911456345.1 Penicillium egyptiacum
AAAGGAAAAAAAAAAACATTAGGAAAACACATGGAAAAAAAGGAAGAAAGATGCCAGTCTATCAAGCTCGCCGTATCCTCAGACCGTGACTCGTAAATGGTAGAAAGAAATGATATAAAAGCGTCCCAGTCGTAAAGTTAATAAGACGCTGACGTTGCGATGCCGTGTGACGTTGAAGAATGAACAGAAATAGAAAAGAAGGCCGTGATCAAACCCGAACCTCCAGGTTCAGGTTCATCGCCACTCTAGTGATGAGGAGAGGGCATGTGCTCCGATCCATCCACATCACTAAAAGGCGACTGTCGTTGAGAGTCCGTATCCGCACCACTGCGCATTTGGTTCCGCAGCGCAGGAAGCTGTCGTCTCCGAGCATTGATAAACCAGTTGCTAATCTGTATAGAAAAGACAAAAGTTAGCAAACCAGCCATAACCCAATGGCCAGTCTCCGGTTGTAAAAGTGCTTACCTGACTAATCGAAAGCCCAGTCCTCGTCATAAACATCTGCTTATCCTCCTCACTGGGGTAAGGATGATCGAGATGCTCATGGAACCAAGCCCGCAAGATATCCGTAACAGGCTTGGGCAAATTCCCCCGTCTCCGCTTCGTCTTAGGATCAATTGCATCCCCCATAATGCCGAAATTTCCCTGCCCATGCCCCATGATCTGTGGCGACATCTGCTCATCCGCATACCCCATACCAGGATGTCCATATGGCGACTGGGGATGCATGATGGGCTGGGCAAAGTGCTCGCCGCGCGGATCAGCGGACATTGCTGCTGCCGGCGCAGGCTGGCGGTATTCCTGCACGACGAAGGGGTCGGAGCGCGGGGGCCGCTCGGAATACCCGCTGCTGGAGGCCGGTTTCATTGCTCGGCCGGGCATAGAATCCAAGTCGCGGATTGGGGGAAGAATTGGGCTGGGCCCGCGGGATGCGTTTTCGGCTAGATGCATGTGGTGGCCTGGGTCTGGCATGCGGGGTTGGTGGTCTGCGCCGCGGGAGACTGTATATTCGCGGTGGGGTTCATAGGGACTTTGGTTGGATTGGGTGCTGTATGGGATTGAGCGGGGGTCGGCCATTTCGTGGCCTGAGGGTGGGCGGTCTTTTGAGTGGCGGGGGGTGGTGTAGAATGGGGAGGTCGATTCGATTTCATCGTGGAGATGAGCGGGGAGGAGCTGAGGGATGTTAGATATTGATTTCAGGTTGTATTTTTGAGAAGGATTCCAGGTTATATCTTACCTCGCGGAATGAGGGGAGGGTTTGGTGAGGGTGTCCGGTTGACGACTGGGTTGTATACGAAATAGCCATATTGGTATCTTCGTCTACCTCATGGGACTGTGACATAGACAAGGTATTCGGGGAGGGATAAGGATAGAAATATCCGTAGGAAAAGAGTTTGACAATGTATTACAAAATAGAACTATACTCGACAGTCAGAATCGAATATCAGACGAGTTTGTAGTTCAAAGATCGAGAGTCTCCAAAGGTATAAAAGGGAAGGGATGAGGGGGTGAAGTTATCCGAAGAAGCACTCACCAGGGAAAACAGGCTGATTTTACGTTGACATGGTAAAATAAAATAGAGAAAGGCCAAGATTATATGCAAGGTTGGGGAATGAGGGCAGAGATGGAAATGCGGTTTCCCAAATAATGCAGGGCCCCGTACATTATTTCAACCAGAAAAAGCCCAAAATCTACATTAAAGTAAATTAAAAATAAAATAAAATAAAAAGATCCAGCTGGTACAGGTCCATGGGAAAGTAAGAACAGGGGGGGCCGAAAAATGACGATCGTGGGCTTAGTGGGTACGTGAGTCGGAGAACCAAGGCTCCGCCTCAAGGGCATGCAGAGAGTAAATCAAGAGAAAGTAGTTAAGGTTGATGACAGATAGTCTTTCCCTGGTGGAATAGTCTTAGCGTCAGGATCTATCTCACGAACTCCTCCTCAGTACCATAGATTTGTATTTGAGGAGTACCGGGGTTCCTGATTGGATGCTTTGGAGTAAAGGACTTTGTTAAGAGCATGAAAATATAATAAATTGTTCAAAAACAGTTAAGTATGATTCACTAGTGTACGTCAAGATTCGAGGATCCCATGCCAGTGCTTATAAGCGGCCAATATTACCAGTTATCCTAAAAAGAGACCTTCCAAGGTCCTTCAAAATCAAACTGAAACAAGACAGAACAGTATACTTGAAAGTAAAGGTGTATAAAAGAACTATTAAAGGGAATATATGTTGTAGGAAACATGTTGGGGAAGAGGGGATGTCCGGCAGACAGGGGAGTAGAGGAGGGGGGAAATCTGCTCATGATGTGCCTGAGTCAGGCTAAATTAAATACATATTAAATCAAATCACATCCACATTGCTTTTTCTGTGGGGAATCTGGAAGATTCAATACTCAGTACGTAGTAGTTGGCAAAATAAAAAACAAAAGGGAAGAACATCCACTCCCATGGAAGAGGAAAAGACAACCACAGTGTCAAGTCTAAAGATATGAACCGAACCTCCCTCGTATGGTAAAAAAACCAAAAAAAGCGTCCAAGGTGGATCTTAGACACCGAATCGCAGGAAAAGATCGCCACTTCCAAGGAGAGTTGTCACTAAAGATCGTGTTCGGAGGAGAGCTTAACCCGGACGGTGGGTACAAAAGACAGAAAGGTTCTGGATTTCATTTGGGCGAATCAAAACCCGTAGAGGTGACGTCTCGGATCGATCGTAGATTGCCTAGAGCCTCTCATCGGTGGGCACGGTGACTGATCGACCAAATGGAAAGGGAGAGGGGCTGGTATTGGTTTACAGGGATAGATCGCCTAGGGATTCTTCAATTTGTATCTCCACTTCCTTCGAGAGCTTGTGGCGTCCAGGCTTTTTTTTGCTTTCTTTTGGGTTCAGGATTTTCCTGTCTCCGTATGTCAGATCAAGGATCATCCGGAGAACCCGCTTTAGTTTTTTCCTTCTTTTTCCTGCATTCACAACATTATGCACCTGTGAGCTGGTAAATCCGTGGCTGTTGATATGATTGGATTGAAGATACGCTCGCATATGATATCTCTTAGGTGCGTTGCATTTTGGGTACTTAGCTTAGAACCTCACCGACCGTAAATTGAGTGATTTGCGCTAATTAGCATCTTTGCCTCGCGTATCGCGTCCAGACGATGTAATCTGGGCCACTATACAGAGTATTCTGGAGCAGTTTCTCAGCTTGACACGACACACATTGCACTAACAAACCCGCTATAGAAACTAGTCACATTCTGACAATTTAATAGTGGCGTAAGTCTGTCATGTCTGGAGATCCCTGGACTACTCCGTACATAAAATGCGAGCTGAGTCTGATCTAGCCTAGTGCTAGTCAGCCAATCAAGTCGGAATAATGGAGTTCCTTTTTCTGGACTCTTTGTGATTGGATAGGTTCCTGGTGAGTCCTGGAGCACAATGGTACTGGAGAAAAGTGTTGGTGTACTACCACATTGGAATTGTTGACTGTCCCCTGTACAGCCCTATACCATAACCCCTATAATAACCCGTCTTTATCTGACACCCGAGCCTATTTACTTCAAAGTTTAATAACTGAACTCAACACCGCAGTCACCTCGGGCCCTAAGGTATGTCCTTTAGGGCCATATTGTTGACCCACCCATCAAAAGAAATCCCGTTTAAAATAAATCCGAAAATTATTTCCGATCGGAATGGAGCCAGCCTCGAAGCTTTGAATCTACCGAGACTTTCTTTTGATTCGCCGTTCCAAAGAGATCTGGCTTGAAAAATCGGAATTTCAAAGTCACATTTGACGAAAATTTTAAACCGAGGTTCTTCGTACTCATAAGCCAACAAAGAAAGCACATAGAGAAGAAGGGAAAAGAAGAGGAAAAAGGAAAAAGAAACAAATTGGAATTGTCACCCGATCGTCATACCTGCCATGCCCTTAAACCCCATTCACGAAATCAGAGATCGTGCATGAAGGAATGCAGATCATCGGATCTCGCAGGCAACCAGGATCGTCCCTTGGAAAATGGACTGGTCCAAAATGCGAGTGATTGGTCCTCTCAAAGCACCCAGAGAGGCATTAGAGGGGAAATAGAGAGAGGGGTAAACATAACATCTTGCCTTTCTCTCTCTTGGATATACTTTTGGCAAACCCTAGCGTCGGAGGAATTACTCCAGATCGGTGGACAAGCAGACTGATCCATGGATACTTGCAGTATTTGTCATTTTCATTTCCCGGTTCTTGGGTCTACCGGGGGTTTATTTTTTATTTTTTATTACTTTTATTTATTTATTTATTCATTATTCATTATTATATTATTTTATAAAGTTTTATTTTTGATCCAATTTTGGGTGTTTAACCTTATTTCCATTTTTCTGACATTTGAGCTTCTATTTGGTCTATTATAAGGATTTTAGGGTTTGAATTGCCAATTCCTTCTAGAATCAATAGTGTCCTTTCCGTGAACCGTCAAAGCAGGCCGGATTCTTCTTTTCACCTGTCGATGTGGGTATACAGAAAGAACTGCCATTAGAAATAATAAAATATAATAAGGAGGTCGGCAGCAGTATAGCCCATAGTACAAGTACTTTATAGCATAGTAACATAGTAATGCAACCTTGGGCATCCCAAAAGGGCCCTCTACATAAAACCACCCTGAATTAAACGTCTAGGTCGTTGATAGCTGCACATTTTAAGCATGTACCTGGCTTGAATTTGGACAATCCGAAATTTTTGCTTATTTGGCTGCCCAAAACAACATAGACTCGTGTCACCGGAGGACCATTCATGCATGATTTAGGTGTGCCAAGGGTATAGTTCGTGATAAGGCCACCAATCCCTCGTCGCCATGCAAGGTGATATTACAGGCTCTTTTCTCTATTGGTCCGATCAATATTTTATTAGCTTTAGATGGGGCCTTGTCTTTTTAAATGACGTGGGTGGGTGCCAGACGTCTCTTTCTTGAACGGGTTAGGCATCAGGCAGAGCCCGAAAAATAGAATCCCAGTCAATGGAGCAATATGACTTGTTGGATGGCGAAAGGTGTAGCGACGGGAGCTCGGGTGATGAATCGGTGGGTTATGCATTAGTGCCTGACTCGGCGCTAGAGACCGTGTCGATAGTACTTTGTTTCTTTGTCTGCGTTCTGCTCAGTTGGAGCTTTGCTAACCTTGTTGGCTAAATTTAGAGCCGACATCTAACGTTACCTCGCTCGATCAGGAAAGACTTTGATTCTATGTGAGATGTCAGAAGTTTTACTTCCTGCCACTTCCTAATGCAATATCATTGGTGATATAAACAAGCATATATCCTCCTAAATGCCACTCGCTTCATTTTTGAACTGGAAGGCAATGTACGAGTACGGAGTGGCGAGGAAGACATAGCCCACTTATCACATATGCTGAACAAGTCACACTTGAGGGGTTTTTAGTATCTCCTTGAATGTATCCACAACGTCTCAGCTCTGGAGATTTACCAAGGCGATCTAACTGGTTACATGCCGAACTAAGCGAGAGAGATATGAATCAAATCCAACTACTTGGATTAACTTCCTATTATAAGAAGCACAAATGTGCACAAATGTGGCATTGCATCCATATTTGTCGGCCTAGTCACCCCATCCAGGCAACCCTCGTTGTGTTGATTGTATCAGCAAGGTGGCGTCAAGCTCACGTTTTGACGTTGTGGGTTCTCTTTGAACTTTCCGACATCAAAGGATCATGGCTCAAGGAAACAGGTATCCATTTCAACTTGTTCTCATTTGCATCAGACGCCAAATGAGAATGAAAATAGACTGTAGCAGGAATTTCCCAGCATCATCACAGCTTCAAACATTGTGTTTGTAACTTATGTCTGTAAGGGCGCTGCTTCCACATCAATTGAACTTCTTTCTATCCCCATCGGAGGGATGTACAATGGGTGACTCAACAGCGCACAATTAGCGAAATATTGCCCAGTTTCGTTTCTTTTCCCTTCACATTACTGGGCGCCCTCATCGAACCCTGCGATATAGTTGATATATCTCGTGCTTCGTCTGATCGAGCTCATCAGTGATATTACCAAGTCCGCCTGACCAAGGGTTTGCGCATATCCCGTAGTAAACATCAATATGAACTCGCTGTAGCCAAGGAGATAAAGAGTGAGTGTCGAGGCTCATATTTTGAGTTCGATTGGGGACTATTTTTTCTCTGCTGGCGTGGGAAGCCGGTTGAGGAAGAGGCATGACTGGTTCGGTGGCCGCTGCAGATGGCGGCTTCTTCAGGTCCTTGTAGGGGGCAGAGCCTAGACTACAAAGCACTAGTCCCGCAGGACAAGAATATCTGCCACATCCCCCATGCCTTCCATGATATAGCAGTGTGGCTGTCGATACTCATATAACGTATGGGGGATCACTGCCGCCGACGTCTCTTGGGTTCCTAAGAAGGAAGCGGGTAAGGGGTAGTTGGAGGATAAGAAATAAGCAACTGAATTCCTATTTCGGGATCCTATTGTCGGCCTAGGAACAGGAAATAAACAACGAGGTCTTATCTCTGACCCGGAGCAAGCACCATATGATCTCAGCCACGTTAGTATGGATATTGGGTCTTTCCTTCTATAGCAATAAACGCCTCGTTGAACGTTGCGTTTTAATTTTTCTTGTCAAAGACTCACAGCTTGATATGTAAGGTTTTAGTGACCGAATCGAGGGTCTTTCGGAATCCGCTCGACTCGAATTTCTCTTCAAGTTTGTCCTAGAGTCGTCGAGCTTCTTGCAATGTAATATCGGTAATCACAAGGAGGTCTGGGTGACGAAGCTCAGGTCGAGTTCGCACATCTTGGACGGTGGCTTCAATGGTGGAGTAAAGGAGATCAGAACGTGAAGCATTGGGATTTGGAGCAAAATCTTTCGCTGAAATTGTGATGGGAAGGAGGTCTGGGTTTATTTCGTGTACTGACATTTTGATAGTAAGGTGTTAGGGAAGAAATGAGGATGATATTCAATGCAATCAGGCTGGGGCCAAAAGGAAATATTGATATTGGGGTCTGAATCCTTGCAGTGAAAAGAATAAGTTACAGAACAAATAATGCCGTGTAAGAATACATAGTCTGTAGTCATCGGCCTCCCCAATAAACACCAAGTAGGTACTTCATGAAATGATCTTCCACCTTTTCAAGAGCTTTTCTCCAAGTTCGCCAACAGATTCCCAAAATGAAGTTTCTGTTTCTCCTTTCAAAACTGAAAAGAGGGCGGGCACGGAATTTCGGCCCCGGGGGAAGTTGCCAAACTATCATGCTGGACCCCTGGTCCCTATAGAGAGTGGCTAGAGGGAATTGTAAAACATTGTCTGTCAGGGCATTTCCGTTCTTGTCCAAAAATCTTCAACTTCACCAACGAAGTTGCAGACGTGTGGGGATAGGTTCCTATCTTTACCCACAAAATTCCTGATCCGTCCCAAAAAGCTCTGGATCTTTGCATGTCCATTGTCTTCTAGGTCTGCCAGGGTGCTAAACTGTGTTAAGGAAACTTACATTTGTTTCAAAAAGGTTCGGTGTTCTTCTGTCAGATTTGGATCGTCACGGAGTAAGTTCCGTGCTTGTCGAAGAAAGTTCTCGGTTCGGCTGAAGAGGCTCGGAGAGATTGGCCGTAAATCCCTTTGGTGGATGAAAATCCCTACCGAATGGTTGTTCCGGTCGATCCCCAGGCTTGTTGATGCGCTGAGAACGATGATGTTAACGATGTAGATAAAGATCGACGACGTCGAGGATGCAGAAGATGCAAAGAGAATACAGGATGTAGAGCCGATGCAGAGGACTAGGTCGTGCAGATAAGAAAGAGAGAGTTGTCGTGGGAAAAACTCTGTGGCGGGGTAGCAAATAAACAAACACCACCCGATCTCTGCTCCTAAGATAAGATGACAACCGCCTGGCACAAATCTCTGCATGGAGATAGTAATGCCTGTCACCTTTTGCAAGGTTCAACGGCAGCAACGAGCTGTAAAACTTGAAGCCATTCACACTACCTAAATAGGTAATTTTCCGGGCTTGGCGGGTGTGTGAATTGGCGCTTCGCTGGACGTGGGTCCCGAGCACTTGGCCGGGTCGTGCGAGGGAACCCCTGTGCAGTACTTCGCACAGAACCGAGGATATTGACTGATGTGAGATCAGTTCAACAGCGAGCTCCCCGGGCTCATAACCTGTTCGAATCTACAGGAGAGATGAGGCCATGAGAGGCGTACAATGGTATTGTATGGGTGAAGTATGTAAGATACAGAGAGGGAAGGAAGGATAGAGGCTATCTACATGGCGGAGAGCCATGTGACATCGAGAGATTTGAACAGAGACTCAGGATAAAAACCCAGCCTATATCATTAGGATGGTAGAGGCTTATTTCCCAAAGCCTAAATATTGGTGGCAGTGGTGGAAATGAGTATATATGTCTAGGCTGGTGATCCTTTTGTTGAGTCTCGCTTTCCTGCTTCGTTGTTTGGCTAAGTGTTTCAATTAGTCATTTTTAGCTCTAGTTTTAGCTTAATACGGAGGGTTATGATAAAAGTCCGCGGCTCGATGGTCGTTATAGCTCGGTACTTAAATTCCCCATACTACTATAATCAGTGGTCGAATTATCCTCGTACTTTTCTATTCTATTACTCTATACAGGGTAATTGATACCCGAACACCCCTGTCTGAATATTCGGTTACCGCCTTCCAAATTCGGCTCGCTTTCTGCTTCTATATTTTCACACCGCCTTAATGTCAAACTACCCATACCATAGTAGTAAGACGGCATGGCATATACCTGCAAATTGTATGTAAACCCCGAGCAAAACTGAGTCACTTTTGTTAGCACCAAGTACGATAAGTGCAGAATTTCCCGTGCTGTTGTCGGGGGTGCACTACGCTTCACTGCCCGATTGGGGCGGGCCCCAATCTGATACAGGAATGAGGACTATGAAACGGCCCCCACGGGGCTCGATCCTCTAGCCACGTCCCTGAAAAGAAAAACGTATTGGTTGTGCATTCAGTTTTCCCATCTCTTTGCTCAAAGGGTACGCATCAAATGGAGGCTTGCCTAATTCATCTGCACCATCCATCAATTAGGCTACAGCGGTTGATCCGGCTCTGGTCGGGTGCCCTACGCACGTCCCTTTATGGCAAAGCCAATGAGACAATCTCGCTTCGTCTAGTTGCATGGCTAGACTGGCAGGGTATCAGTTTATTTGCTGGGCTGAGTTCATACGGGGGCCGGCCCCCTGATAGTTGGGGAATGCCACTTAAAGAGGACCCTTTCCCACTTGTTTTCCTTTCTCTTTCTTGACTGCAAAATCTCTACTTATCAGTTGCTTTAACAGTTAAGCCTTTTACAAACACGAAATACATAATGCGTATCACTTGGTTTCTCTCAGCAGCACTAGCTGCCCTCGTCACTGCAGACGAATCAACCAGAATCAACTATTTCGGTGGTGGAATGCAATGGGCTCATTCGATCGGCCTCCACCCATGGACTAGCACGGCTGCCAGCGTTGCTGGGATTAATGCCGTCGCCACCACGTACGAAATCGGATGTCTGAGCGATGCACCCAAGTCTGATTGCGAAATCGCTACCCCCTGGACCATGATCCAGGGCCCAAGTACATACAGTCTCACTGGTGTATATACCGCGTCAGGCTCAGGATCGGTCAATGCGGTGACTGGAACGCAAAACTTTGATTGCACTTTCGCTAAGGCCACTGAGTCTCCTTCCTGTTCGTTTAGCGTGAAGGTCACCGGAACCACTGCTGGCGTTTCGTATTCTACCTCCACCTCCACCTCCACCAAGAACCTGCCAACTAAGTCCTACACCTCCTACGGGATCGATGTCACAGCGGGAACGGCTTCCTTCACTGCCAGCCAGGCAACCCAGACTCCCAACGTCGGAGCTGCCATGGCTACTGCTGCGCCAATGGGGGCAGCTGCCGTTGTGGTGGTTATTGCTATGCTCTAGTGCTTTGCTTGTTACCCCTTCGCATCCGATATTCTTAGTTTACGTGAAAGTTTACTGAAGAATATCTTGATGAATTACCCCAAGCACACAGGTGATCGCAAACTTAGATCCTCATGTTATGTTTGCTTTATGCCCTAGCATTTTGGGTAGATCTGATTCGATCGTCCCAAAAACAGTGTCTCTTTTTCTTATTTACT
This sequence comes from Penicillium egyptiacum, assembly GCA_911456345.1. Classification (NCBI taxonomy): domain Eukaryota; kingdom Fungi; phylum Ascomycota; class Eurotiomycetes; order Eurotiales; family Aspergillaceae; genus Penicillium; species Penicillium egyptiacum. Next base: position 10,143 of record CAJVRC010000908.1, read on the forward strand.
GGACAATGGATGGATGGATGATCTATTTGCCCGGACCCCTTGCTGAGCGATAACTAGGCTACCAGTATTGTGTAAATACGGGACTGTGCGTTGCACTCCAAGTTTTCAACGGCGAATTCTGAGCCTCACCATGGAAAGAGTATGATTGTCTCCACTTTAGCCTGTGAAAGTTTGGGATCCTCCATTACCCAGTGCTGTCGTATGTCCCCGTAGAGACGTGGAGATGGTAAATGCCGCAGCGGCGATGGGAATCGAACCCAAACCTGCGAGGCTAGAGTGATGACGTATCGTCTTGTCGGCTGGGTTGATCAGGATATGGCAGAACCGATTGCCTGTGACAGGGAGGGCGTTTTGAGAATCATGGAGTTCTTAGAAGTTGTCACCATTGCCTTTGGTGGTTTCTGTTTGCTTTACGACTTGGGGCTGGTACTTTTCAAGCTCGAACTAACAGGATATGGAGCTGGGGGCCGGGACATAGCAGGCAGTCAAATTGGGAAGGCCAAGATTTTGGCCGGATGTCTTAGCCGACCTGATGTTAGCTGACGGAAAAGTAGCGTAGGATGGTTGGGACTTGATTTATATGGGGTTATGGAGAATATGAGGGAAAGGGGGAACAAGTTCAGACATTCGAGATGAATACATAAGTAGGTCCCTAGATCAGATCAGATCAACGGTGATGGCATCGTCGCCGCGGTCTCATCGCAAAGCCTCATTGGTCTCCGGGTCTGGTATCGCGGGTTGTAGATCTTGTCTGTGTCTTTTCTATAGTGCTTAGCCAGGTTGCTTGGGGGGTCCGCTGATCCTTCGCGAGGCTATGAACTTGCAAAAGACATGGCAGCTCTTGGAATTTGCCAACAAGGTTACCGAACTTTGTTAGCTAGTGCTGGCCAAGGCGCCATGGGACCGTAGTCATGGCTCGGCAGTGAGACCAGTTGCAATAGTGTCAGAATGCAATTGACATATAAAGACCAACGCTGAATATGCAGGGCGATGAGGCTTAGGTAACCAAGATAGAGCCGTTGAACGCTCCGTAGACATAGGTGGTGGGTTGGTGTAAAGTAGAAGGACGAATGGTGCAGAGGGTCAGCTGAGGATGGCCGTGGCGGCTGAGAAGAAAGCGAGAAGAAAGTGAGAAGAAAGAAAGAAATGTGATGGTCGATTCCCGTTTTGTGCAAGTTGGTTTCACCTGGGCATATTTCGGGGTCTATTATGTCGTCCGTCTTTGTGATTTGGGTAGGGATCTGGGACTGCCGTGAAGTAGACGGACATCAAGCCCAAGCAAACAGACCGTAGCAATACCGGGACGGAGCGTGAAGAATTCGTCAAGACGAAGGATCAGATAGAAACAAAGATCGATTTATGCATATTCAACTATTCAACTAAAATGAAAGAGATAACAACCCATACGCCCGAGAAAAAAGTACTGGGATACCAAGAAAGAATGCAAGAAGAAAAAGACAAGAGAGAACAGATAACCGCCCCGCTAAAAACAACATGAATCAGGCAAAGAGCAAAAGGATAGAAGGCCAGTCGACGACCCGGTCGAGTGTGTCTAGCCATAAACTCGAAGCAAAAGAAAGAAAACTTCAGAGCTCTTGCAGATGCAGGTAGGATGGGACAAATATGTACAGACGAAGGACCAATAATGTCTTTTGCACATGATTGAGCATTTAACCATCAAGGCACAATGCGTCAAGCCCACCACTTAGAATATGATCACCAAGTTTCCTTGAAAATAGTCAGCATAGCCCTCCGATATATCAAAATTATCAAAACTTACAGCAATATACTGTCCAGCCTCCTTCTTCCGCTGCCAGAACATATCGGCCTCTTGAGCATTGAGATTGCCCTTGGCCATAGCAACATCAATAAGAGCAGCCTCAACACCCTCACCCATACCCTTACCCGAACCACAAACAAAGACACGACCGTCAAGAGAGTTGATAACGAACCAAACAAGATCAGCCTGGTGTCTGACCTCCTCCTGCACATAGCGACTCTCGCCCCTACGACTCTGCACAACTGTGCGCACCTTATCCTCATGCACGCCCCACTCGCCCGAGTAAAGCTCGTCGAGGAGCGAGTCGCGCACGCCCTGCAGCACCCAGACCTTATTGGCGCAGTTCGCCGACTGCAGACGGCGCTGCACGAAGCCGCGGAAAGGCGCGATGCCAACGCCTGCGCCGATAAGCAACATCGGACCGTCTGAGGCAAAGCGCGTTGCGAGAGGGTTCGCCATAAGTCCTCGGAACATGGGTACGTGGAGGTCAAGTTTCTCGCCGGAGGCTTCGGCGGCAATCGCTCGCCGCGCGAGGGACTCCAGGTATCCGGACCCTACGCCAGTACGGGACCCGCCTCGCCAGTCGGCGGATTCCGCGACTGTAACGGCAACTTCGATTAAACGTCGGCATTCGGTGCCTTTGTAGTGGCAGGAGATCTGGGGGTCTTGGGAGAGGGAGTAAAAGCGGGGCATGAGGGTGTTGAGGACGGAGAGGAGATGGTCGAGGGGTGGTTGAGAGCTTGAGAAGGCGGTTAAGAGTTGGGTGAGGGAGACGAAAGAGCTGGTGCGTAGGTCACAGAAGGCACCTTGGCCTTGGGCTGAGGAGAGGTATTCGAGAATTTTCTTCTCGTTTGGTTCGCTTGTGTACTCGGCGAGGAGGCGGAAGAGTGGCTTTGTTGGGGCGTAACTCTGAATGTCGGAGCACCAGCTTAGGACTTCGCGACGGGTGGTGATGAGTTCGCGGGGTTTGTCGTCGCCCCAGATTGTCGGCCAGCGGCCTTTGGTTGTGCGCATGAGGACTTTCTTGTCGCGCATGGACTTTGGCACACCGAGGAGGTTGAGGACCTCTTCGACTTCGCAGTCCTTGTTCTTGGGGCACACGCCAATTGCACCGCCGACCACAAAGTCGACTATCCCGCTTTCGGCGGGGTAGTCGGTGACATCGATATCAAAGTGGTAGGTACGCTTCTCAGCTCCGGGTCCTGTCAACTCACGGGTGTGGAACAGAGGCGCACGGTAGACCTGGTAAGGTGGATGCGGTTGCACGAATTCCGGCGGGTGGTCTGCGGGGCCAAAGGTCATGTCGGCTGCCGAGGCGGGGGTGGCCTTGAAAGAAACGGTCTTCTCTGGGAGCGGGGCAATGTTGGAGAGCTCACTATCCATGGTGAGGAGATCGAGGTTCAGCTTGAGGCTATCGAATGCCTTGTTGCCGATAGGTCCAACGATAGAATTGAAACCTGAGATCGGTCCATCTACAGGGCGCAATGCCTGTCCCCGGCAACAACCCCCACCACAGCAGAGGGATTGAAGCTTCTGAGTGCCTGCTATGCCCACATTCTCCAATACCCTTCGCATATCATCCGCGTTCTGTGAGATGAGGACAGTGGATGCTCGTCGCCGTTGCCGACCACCGTCGACCTTTTCCTCTGCATTTTCTTCCTCCGATTGGGACTCGGTGGGTGGTGTTGAAGGGGTATCGGGGGAATTTGAGCCGCTCGATACAGTGCCCTGGGAGGAGGCCGAGGAGATGACGTTGAAGTTGGTGTCGGTCACTGAGAGCGAACGCACACCTCGAGGCTCTTCCGGAATTGGGTTATCTGGGTGGGAGGTCGAGGACACTGGAATTTCTTGATAAGTGCCTCTGCGGGGACGAGACCCCGTCGAGGCATAAGTCGCCGACGGCATGATGGATTGAATGGCGTGAACTAGTTCGATAGATCGAAATGTGAGTGTCGAGGATTGGATTGGGATTGAGAGTTCTCCGCATACCCATGAGGAAATTTAGAGGAGTGTTGGGAGTCACCGAAAAGTTGCACAAGAATCGGCGCAACGAGGGAAGACCGGGGTATATGAGTCGAGGCGTGATACTGGTTAGGGACGTAGTAGAGCCCCTTTTTTTTGCTTTCTATGAATAGAGCATGGGCACAGAATAGTGGGATGAGGGAAGAGAACGCGGACCCGAAGAATGGTCGGAAGGATAGTTCCGTACAGAGGGGAAAGTGAAAATGACGGTATGGGAATGAGAAATACGGGGTCTCACAGCGTTGAAGATCGGAAACAGAACAGGGATTTATCAGATTTGCCACATTCTTCGTCACCGGGTATGTTACGCGGTTGGTTCCGGCATTGATATTTTACACTATTTAAGAGCTAGAATATGGGATATTGACTTACGTAGATCTTGAATGCCAGTAGTAATAAGGACTCGATTACTGGATAGGGCATCGACTCCAATTGGGGTTATCGTATCCATCCTGATCGACGGTGCATATGAAGATGACCTTGTACTTTACGGGTATTGAGTGGCGCTGGGAACAGCCGAGGAGAGTCCCGGTCTGTTAACTGACCTGGAATGACCATAGTAAGATTTCGTATGATTGCAAGATTTAAACTATCTAATATATACTCCGTAGAACTTACGTTGGACAGGGGTTTTACAGGGATATTTTAAATTGCCATTGGAAAGATAATGTAAGTTCCGAGGTGGGCCGACAGAAAATGTTGAGGAAGATGTATAATATACGTAACATGACAATACCATACACATTACCTCGGTTATCAGATCAATCAGATAGCGGATTTGTCCTGTTCGAGTAATCAATCCCATCTGATAACCAACTCGGTATTTACACTCTCCACATGCATGTGTTCCATCTAGGATCCCAGTTAGGGGGCTACTGATATTGCAATAAAAATAAAATCCCCTGAATCCAAGACTCCCCCATTCGTATAAAATACAAATTGGATATCTCTCCACTCCCCACTTTCCGACTAGCCGGACCAAGCCTTGTGTACCGCGTTGACCCATCGCAGTTCTCCTAGCTTACACGTCCCTAACCCTCCGTAAATCAATTTCCCAACCATTCGGTCCAAAGTGGGGATGTCAGGCCGAGATCAATCAGTGGGGCCAGATCGAAAGGAGCCAGGGATGTTCTAGAAGAACAGTAAACAAAGCAGATCGCCCCTGGAGCTTTCAGCCTGAAAGATTCATTGGTGGGCTGCTTAACTAATGATTCAATAAAAACGCATAGCCTGAAACCACCTCCCTGCCGGTATCAGGTATCACGAGCTGACTCCTCCGCATAACTATAGCTCATCTCCGGGCTTTTAGCGTGTCACTAGGTCTCTATTCCATGTACCAATGGCGCTGCATTTCAGGGGTTGCATTTATCTACTATCTTCCTTTTAGACCGAGCAAGACGCGTGGTTTTGTATTCAAAGTAGCAGAGGTCATGAAGAGCTTGTGTTATAGCGGGAAGAAACGGTTCCATCTGATAACTTAATTTCAATGCCGAAGGCCGGCTGAATGGTCGAGCCCTTGCGCTTCGAAGTCTCCGATACATCTAAATCGAGTAACTATCACCACAAATAGGGGCGGTGCCACGTCATTATTATACAATGTACGGGGTGGACTGGTCTGTTTGAACAGGGCGAAATAATGATACTCAAGGTAATAATAACAGCAGAATCTCAAGATTATACCTATACACGGAGTACGTCACGTCATCACGTCATCAAAATACACAACCCAGCAGTCAAACATAGACAGAAGAATAATAACAGAAAAAGGGGGGAAAAGACAAATCTTCCGAACCAGACACAATTTTAACTATTTTCATCCCGCTGAACCAAAGCCACAGGCGGAATAAAATGATGTCTCCCCCAAAGCAAATAGTAAACTGTCGCAGATCCAACGATGCCAACATACATCGCCACGCTCCAGTTCATCGTTTCAACCGTAACATCCGTCGACAAGGGAAAGAACGAGAAGACAAAAATCGGACAGAGGAATGCCAACGCCCCAACATTCACCGCCATGCCAAATTTCCCAAGTGACCACCGGTGTTGTGGCAGGGGCTCGCCCCGGATGCGTTTTAGAAATACGCACCCGATCGAGATGATGTACGCGGACAACAGGGATGTGATGGTGAGCGAGATAACGGCGTTCAGAGCGACCTGCGACCCGATATTGATCATCGATAGTAGCACTGTGACGACTAGAGACACCATCACGGAGTTCAGGGGGATGTTCCAGCCTGGCGTGACCTAGTGGTTACGTGTTAATATGGCTGAATCTGCACCTCTTGTTTTTGATGCCACACAGAGGGGTTAAGTCAGGGACAAGACGTAACTTACATATGCGAAAAAGGGCGAAAAGGGCAGTCCCTCGTCCCGGGCAAACGACCAGAGCTGACGTGATGCAGTCGCAACTTCGGTTATTGTGCTGGCAGTAAGCGTCACCACCAGCACGGCCGTCATAGCGTTTGTTGCGGCGAGGCTACCCGTGGTGTTGTAGAATATCTGGATAAATGGGAATCCCGTTGGGGTATCGAGTATTTTGTCAACCTCGCCTAGCGTGAAGCACAGTGTGACTAACATGATGAATCCTAACACACCGTTGACGGCGACAGAGGTCATCATTGCCTTTGGGAGTGTCTCTGATGCGTCTTTGATTTCTTCGGCTTTTGAAGGTTAGCACGATATACCAGCTCTGACATCGTTCATAGAGCTCTTCCTTACACATATGAACCGAGCAATCATAACCAAGCATGGAGGTTATGGTGGTAGATAAGCCGACTAACGTTGCCGTCCCAGGGTTATTCCAGCCGCCGCCGTTGTTGAACGTGGTGAAGACTGCGTGGGCATTATTGCGTGGTGCGAGTACCCACAACGGGATGATGATGGCAAACAGTCCAATAACATGGATGATCAAGATCAATCCTTCCACGAAGGGAAGATTCTTGGCTAGGAAGGTGTTAAATAGGATTGAGAATGTCGAAATGGCAATTACTAGCATGGTGCCATGCCATCGCTGGAAGTCATAATCTGGCTGGTTCAAGACGACCAGGCCTTGAATGATTGTGCCAGCGAGGTAGGCGATGGACACAATGGCGCATTGCCACCCCATTGCAGAAAGCCATCCTAGGATGATATGTTAGTTGATTAGACTTGCGCAGAGGTTTTCTGTGTTACCTGTGATATAGCTGAGGTACTTTTGTCCTCTCTCTGGTGCGAACTCCGACACCCAATGATACTGTCCACCAGCAGTGGGTGCCCTATTTATCAATTGATTAGCGGCGATCTAACCAGGGAAAGCAAGTTGTCAGTCACATACATCGAGGCCATCTCAGCAATGCTGGCATATACAAGGGTAAACCCGAACGAGACGCCGATGAACCCCCATATCAAGCCCGCTGTACCGCCGTCGGTCAAGCCAGCCGCCAACATTCTATTAATGGAATCAGTGGTCTGCATGATCACCATATGCAGGGACTAGCACGTACGTCAAGATAACTTCCCATGTGCAGATCAAAGTGCATCCAAATCCAACAATAGAGATAAACCGAAAGTTTCTCTTCGTGATGTTAGCAGGCCAACACAACCGGAACAATAAGAGCCGAGCAACTTACTCGCAAAACCTGTACTCGGCCAAGAGCATTCATATCCCGCCGATCTGCCAGCGTGCCCATATACCGCGGCTCAACAAGGCCTTTTTGAGCATACTCCTCGTCGTCATGGCCAGTCATCGTCTGCTGCGAGTCAGGTCTGGACCTGCTGAAAACCGTCATGATCGCGCGCTTGACTGAATGACTAGATGGGAGAATCTATTCAAGATGAGACAACAAAATTCTCCGCGAACAAATAGGGAATTGTGAGAATAAAAAGGAAAGCCTATATCCCCTGGCAACTTGACCCCCCGAAGGATCTAGGATGCGAAGTATAAAAGCGCCCAACGAGCAAAGTACCCTCTAATAAAGCTGAACAAAAATGGCTGTAGCCAGAAGAGGCAGTTAGCAGGAGAAGACCCAGAAAACTGGAATCATGACGGCCACTGAATTGCCGGGATTGAAGCGTGGTATTGACGTGGGCGCAAGGCATGGCCTGTGAATGATTCTCAAGCGCCATGTGGGAGAGAAGTCCTCCTCGGAACACCCAAGCAGCGATCCGAATGATACATCGTTCTTTGCTCAAGGGCCCTGCGTCGAATCCAATTGGGAATGTGACTGTCGAAACTCATTTTTGGAGTTTGCTATCCCTTGTCTCTTACCCGGAATGGGGCGTATTGGCACCTTGCATGCCACAGGGGGGAGTTGTCCATTTAACGTCTTTAAACTTGGGGAATATTGAAATTTGAACTGACTGTTGGGGTTGTAATGCTACTCTAAATCCTTCTAGTCTGTCGCAGTTGTAAATAAACCATGACTTGTTTCTCTCTTCTAAGAGCACACTCACCAAAATGATAGACAACACAAAGTACGAAATATAGACAAACCTAACCCCTTGAATAGACTCGGCACCACTACCCGATGCATTTCTGATGCATCAATTGCGCTAACTCTCTATCAATCCCTGTCGCACATCCCCTCGTTTACACTCGTCGCTTATCCCCCAGACAATTCCGCCACACTCCATGCTTGCCTCGATCCAAATAACGGGTGAATGCATAAACCCCTCGCTTTATTCGCCCAAGAGGAAACCACGCAGCCTATCGGATGAGAACCTCCCAAAGACCCACAGCCTAATTCTGGAGGGCGCATGCTGATCGATGACACTACAGCGGGCCGCCGTGCCCTAAAGCCGCATGCTCGCAGTATGGAGTACTCCGTTCTACGTCGAAATTCGACGTGAGGGAGAGAGGTCAAATCACCATTCCAACCAGATGACCTGAACTTACACCGAAAATAATAATTGCCGCTTATACCTTTCAACAAGAAAGGGATAGACCGGCCATGCATATTCGAAACCCCCTTCCAGCACCCGCCCATATCGAGCGAATCCCACCAGCCCTACTCCGTACTTACGTACATGTCTGGACTCGATAGTCCATGTTTCTATCGGGTATTGGCATATGACCTCCCGAGGCAGAAATAATCACAATCGCAAGCGCATCGTAGGAGAAACGAAACCTAGCTCAGCCGTTATCGCCTCGCCTTGACGCCCGCATACCTCCTGCTTCTACGGAGTACTTTCCTATACAACGTATACAAGCGTCTCGAATAAACCCCCTTCTTTAACTTATTCTCACCACGCCATCCAGTCCACATGGCTTCCAGATCTGACAGCCCCTCACAGTCGCTTCTGTGTCTGTGTTGATCAGCGCAACTCATATACATTCCACATAACACCGCAATATACCCATCCTTCCACATGATATACATCGTAACAACGAAAAGTGTACTTGTCTGGACTTCGTTGTTAGCGGTGGCTTCTGTTCCCTCCCTCTGTCATGGGCCCGTATGTGCCACCAGGCCAGTCGCCGCCCTTTGAGGTCGTCGATGACTTGCACCATGGCGCGTGGGTGATAATCACTGCTGCACTGGGGCTAGTTGTCTCCCTCGTGTGTTTTTTGATTCGGTTATATGTGCGGCTCATGCTGATCCCGCCGTTTGCGCGCGACGATTGGGTTTTATTGGGCGCTACGGTGAGTTGGGGCTTGAAGAGTCGAACTCAGGCTTGGCTTGGAAGGGTTATTCGTGCAGACTGCTGACATGTTGTCCCAATTTCTGTACAGGCTGTTGCTGTAGTGCAATCAAGTCTCATCTTCTATGCCTGCTCACGCGGATTCGGGACTTCTATATCGCTATTGAAGGATGGTCGACTCGATCAGATTCAAGCTGTAAGTTGTCGTTCGATATCCCCTTACTTTGTTCCAATGGACCAAACTGAGCAGCGACCTAAGTTAATTGCAACAAGCGATATAATCGCGCTGATCATCATCTACCTCTCCAAATGCTGCGTCGTGGCTATCTACCTCCGCCTCACGCCACAAAAACCACATAACCGTGCATCCTGGGCGACACTAGCTCTGTGTACTGCCTGGGTCATCCCGGCTATATTCATTGTCCTAGTTAACTGTGAGCTGAACACACCTTGGCGGAGTGACGGCGGCGAATGCAGCGACTTGGTATGTACAACCACCAATGATATAATATGCATCAACTCCCCGAAGCCGTCTCTAATCTCGCAAGAATAGTACATACGATGGCAATTTATCGCCGCAGTCGATGTTATAACCGAGCTCCTTCTTTTCCTCCTAGCCGTCATCCTCCTAAAAGGCCTCTTCATGTCCGTCAGCCGCAAATTAGCCGTCGGCTTCGCATTTATATTCCGCTTTCCGTGAGTAAATCACGCATCCCCATCCCAATCCCCATCTCCAATCTAAACCGAAGACTAACCGTACAATCCCAGCCTCATAATCTTCTCCCTAATCCACATCTCATCCCTCCACACATCCCTAAACAGCAAAGACACAACCCTCGCTGCCGTCAAACCAACAATCTGGATGCAAGTCGAGCTCCACTATGCCCTAGTCGCATGCAGTGTATTCTGTCTCCGACCCTTCATGGCAGCCGTCAGCACGAACTACGGTACGGCGGGCGACTCGACACTGGAGAGTAGCTCGAGATCAAACGGGACGAAAGAAAGCTCGAAGTCTGGGTCCGGGTCCGGCTCGAATTCGAATACCGCTACGAGATCGATGTCGCGGTCTCGCATACAGAGGAAAAGAGCCGGGACAGGTGCAAGACCGCCGCTGGTTACTCCAGCCGTTAGTGGTTCTGGGTTGCGGCGGTCGGGGAATCAACGCCCCCGGCTGAATCCTTCCTTGTGTGTTGATAGCAGGCCGCGTGTGCACGGAGCGCTTGGGAACAATCGAAAGGATGGGAAGAATGGCAGATCGGATACGGTGCGTGAGCCAATACGTCGGTCGATGTTCCCGCTCAGCGCGCCAGGCAAGGACTTAAGCTTTCAGATACCGGCAAAGCGAAATAATGGTGCGAGGGCTGGGTCTGTGGGTTCATTTGCGACAGAATCGGACTTGATTGAGCTTGTACCGTGGCCGCATATTCGGCATGCGAGTGGTGCATCTGAGCGAGGGGATTGTGGAGAGGGGGCTGATAAGATGGTTATTCATAAGGAGATTCGGTACTCTATTCAATATGAAGACGAGGCGGAGGTGAGGAGGCGCGAGGATTTGAAGATTAATTCTGTTGATGTTTCTGCTTATGTATAATTTTGTTTTATATTATGGCTTCTTGTAGGATGTGTGGATGTGGGATATTATGCATAGATGGACGGGGATTGGCCCCAGGGATATGTCGTTTGCTCTGATAGCTGCAGAGGAAATAGATGCTGTGTATTATAGTGAAAGCCCTAATGCTTGTAACGCCGGTCTTGTCGAATCAAATCAAGATGATGCTGGTGATGAAAGCTGTATCTCAATATTATAACGTTTCAGTTGCTTGGCCGCTTGAAAGGATGGGCTTCGGTGCTCCTGGAAAGGGGATTATTAGCTCATTAAGACAGGATAAACGCAGCCGGGAGCAAACATACAGCACGTAGTCGTCCAGACTGATATGATCTGGCTCGGAAAAGATAAGATAGAGGTACTTCAAAGTCTCGGCAAGCCAAAAGCTCTCCATTTTGTCCTGATGTTTTGGTTTCAAATGACGCACATCGTTGATAGACGAATGGCCAAACTTAGTCCGGGTTGCCTTATCAATGTTCTTAAACATGCGCCATGCGGAGTCCTGAAAACACTTATCTCCAGTAATCCGGTACATGACGAACAGCGACTCAAGAGCTTCAGGTCTAGACGGGTATTATGTTAGTGAGCTGCCGCAGAAGGAATGAGATGAAACCATACCTGAGCTTATACGATGCATCTCGAACACTAGTCACACCGGGCGGCAGGTGCTCAGCCTCAATATGGTCCTCCGCTTTCTCGCGGTCCTCCTCGGTAGCGATAGAGTGTGATATGACATCTGACATCCACTGCTCTTCATCCCACGGACACTCATCGATGTGCTTGCAAGGACTGACCTTGAACACCTCCGGCATAATCCCTGTAGGCATGACGTCGTATGCCCATACACAGCCGTCGGTAAGCCCCCGGGCAACATACATATCCTGCGGCCGATTGAAGACCTTGGCCCCAATAGCCACGGTCCCACCCATGAAACACTTGAGGTGGTCAGGCGCATACTGGAAGGTCTTCGAGTCGCCCCGCATTGCAACGACGTTAGCCGTGAAGAGAACGTGCTGGTCCTCGTCCTGGGTCATTCCTCTGAACAGCAGATTCTCGTTAAATGTGTCAATAGCCTTTTCGTACATGCGGTGATATTTGTCGGTCTGTGCACCTAGGAGAATATGTTCTTTGGGCAAGTACTCGTACGCGGAATCGGCACATCCGCCGATGGTGAATTCGGAGTCGTCGAACGTCATTCGGTCGGTGTCAATCCATGTCGGCCACATGCCCGGCATCCGGGTCTTGTCTTGTCCGATCTCGAGCTCATTCATAATTCGCTGCACGGCATCGTAGTACTTGGGGTCACCGGTCAATTGGGTCAAGCGAGTGAACTCCATTGTCAAGGATCCCATTTCCGCTAAGCTCGTGCGTGACGATGGTGTGATTTCTTTCCCTTGGGCGGATCTGGACATTGTCAGTTTCGAATTCTTGTTGCACGATTTTTTTTTAGCTTGGCATACCTAGTCCACTCCCAGCGCACTTGAGGCATGCGATTATGTGTATCAAACGCATTGAAGATCATCTCACCCAGTTCGACAGCCTTTCTCAGCAGGATAGGATGTTTGCCCTCGGTCAGGTCATGAGCAGCTATAAAACCACCCATATAGCGAATGATGATTTCAAAGACAGGCACATGTCTGCTCTTAGTTGTTGTAAAGTCAATTTCCTCCAGAGCCTCCAGAGCCAGCTGCAGCTCATCATCCAGCCCCATAATCACAAGCGCATCTAGCGAATCGACAAGAGTGGCACCCCAGCCATTGAAGGTATCCTGGTATCCTCCGGTGCGGGGTTTCACCTCGTCTCGCATCCACGCATAATCTTTATATCCATTCCATGAATGAAGGAATGCTTCCTTCACAGCATCCCGCTTCTTGAGTCTGGCCTTGCGCTCGCCGCGAGTTTCTTCGGGGAAGTTATGCTGGATGCGGGGAATTTTCGCTGAACTTGTCGGCAATGGGATGTACTCTGTAACGGGGAATCGCTCGGTGACCTTATCTAGACGAATGGCATCTTGTCGAACGGTGTTGTCCTTTCTGGAGATTGGCTTTGCTAGGCGACCTCGATATGTTTTTGTACTAGGGAGCCAGAAAAAGAAAACGTATGTCGCTACAATGAGAAACAATGCTGTTGATAAAGGTCGGTTTTTGCGCTTGTTATACATAATAAATGAATGGAGTACGGGTGTTCCAAAATAACCAAAGAAATGAAGGATCAGTCATAGGAAGCCCAAGAAGGAGTGGTGTACAAGTCGATTGTCAAGTGTAGGGACCAGTAACAAAGGCTGACATTCGCGTCTCAGAGAAAATAAGACCACAATTGGAGCAGCAAAGGAGGAAATGGACACATTTTTACAAAATGTGGCACGTCATAGATTGTGAGATGTCTCCAAGGAAAATCAGACACGGCTGAGTTATTTGGAGCTCCATTGATCGTCCTCGGTGGCTTTTGGAAGTTAGTACTGGGCATGATGTTGCAGAGCATCGAACGATGATTGGCGCAATTTGAGAATGCCACCCCCTGGCCACGTAATCAGGGAAGACTGCAGGGTCCAACCTGTAATGTTATTATTAGAGTATCAATGGTCAAGTCTAGACTTCAGAGACAAGCGCGAAGATCTCTCTACTCAGTCTGAGGGCGCCACCAACCCCACTGCGGCCCCTGACTCTCTCTCTGATTGAGCAAGGGTTGGTGTTGTCGATTTCTAGACTGGAAGATCGGACAATAGGAGCACGTGAGTTTGGAAGCTGTTCGATATCCATACCATGACTACATAGTACGTGATCAAAGGGAGGGACTTATCGTAGGTGACTTCTACATACCATATTTCCTCTGCCGGGTCTTTCCTTTCTTAGCTGCCGCCGCTTTTACGAGGGCGGTCAGAGTCAACACGTGACTGATCAGGGCTCCCAAGCGGTTTGTAGGCCTGCAGGGTTTGTTTGCATGCTGTTTGGTGCCTGAGGCTATTATTGGTGTCGGAGTACTCCGTACAGAGTACTGAAGCCGGCATACCGGAGGGTTTATTAATCCTACATGTTTCGTAACTAGCAAGCGATGGATCCATACCTAACTACATAGGTAACTATCCTATATCTAGTACTATCTATTGCCAATAGAAGGCATGCGATCCTTACGGAATCTCATCCTCTACAGGCGGGGGTCATGTGACAGAGTCACCTGATGGTGACCCTCAGTCCTTGTGGTCCCTAACGGATGTTAGGGCCTAATATATATACCGCTGCAATGACAAACAGGCGTCCTATTTGTCCTTATGATCTTTGGCCTATCTAGGCTAAATGCTCTTATGTAATCACAAAGGTACAGCGGCCTGAGTTCCCTTCGGGATTACATCCTCACTACAAAGTACCTAGGTAGTCCATACCCAAAGGAGCAACCTCGTAGCCAATAAGTGATCCAGAGATAGTAGTCCATAAAGGCACCGAGATTTAGGCAACTGATAAAGCATAGTCCCTGTGCTTCATTGGTACAAGTTCAGAGGAAAAGTCAAGAGATGGGTATGTAGTTATTGACGCCTACCTAGTGTTAGTCAACTATTTGACGGTCCACGGGTCCACGGGTCTAGTTACTCCAGGGCTTCACTGCTAGCTGCCAGGAAGCACTCGTCACGCTTCCTTCATCAACTCACTTCCTTTTTCTTTCTCTTGCAACACCCGCCAGCCTTTCTACCTTTGCCATCTATCAAAATTTATTTCTTATCTACCACTATTTCATCGATTCAAGATGCAGTTCGACTACCCTCATTTCCTTGTTGACCGTGAAGACACCACGGTCACTACCGACTCGAAGAATGAAGCCGAAGATTACCCCGCCGAACCTGGGCCATCGCCAGGAAGCTTGACGAAACAGCCATAGCCATTACCCAGGAAGACATCAACTTTGGTCGCGGCCCCGCATACACCACGGGTAAATTCTTTTGCTATCGTGCCGATGACCCGAGCAAGAAGCCCGCGTTTATATGCATCTATGCCCAACTCCCCATGTATGGCACAGAGTTTTCTAAGCCCAGGACTCGAGCAAAACAGGCCGTCCCGACGAAATATCAATCACTGGACTAGTGGCTTTGAAGAGACTCAAGAAGATGGGTTGTGATGTTGTCCCCGACCTGCTCGGTTTTCAAGAGGAAACGCAAGGGCCCCGTGGCTTTCTTCCAGGGGGCTATATCACATATGTCGTCTGGGAAAAAGCCCCTGGAGAGCCCCTCGGCTATGAGGAGTTCTGGAAAATGAACAACTATATGCGCGATCTATTCAAAGGAAGTTCCGCGAAGCCTACTTGTATGTCCATCCAAACCTCTTTTTCTATTTGTCGTGTCTGAAACTAACCTGAACGCCCCAATCAGAAAGCTTTTACGCTGCGGCGTCGAGCTATGCATAGCTTCAATGTCGAAGCTCATTCTTGATACATCGACCGGAGAAATGTGATGCTCAGAACCCCTGATTAAATAGATTATACTCAAGTCTTTTAGGCACCTCTCGGGGGTTTCACAAGCGGCCTTCGTTGAGCCTACTGAAGATTGGTCTGTTGCTAAATTTGCCTTGTTCGGACTCGTCAAGCCACCTGCAAAGGATGAATGGTGGCTCGAGACTAAAGGATGGGAATGGTGAGACTGCATTCGAAGTTTACAAGATTGTGAATGGGAGACAATTTTCAATCGAGATTTGTATTCACTAGTCACTCCCACTTCGTCAAAACGAGAAAGACCAAATGATAATCGCGATCAGAGTCTACACCATTTCTACTCATTCTCGAACTCCACCCCAGCAGCATTCCTCGCCGCGCATATTCACACTACGCCGAATTACAAATAGCTAATGTATCCTTTAGCTTGATATCTCCGAGTCTATAGTTTAGCATCCGCCGTTATGATCCACCATGGCGCATGATCTGGGGGCCGTCCCGTACCCAGTATTGGTGGGCCTCATTCGATGCAAAACATTTCACTAGACATTAACTTTGTATTCATTTTACACCACCCCACGATGTCAGAAGAAATTGAAAATATCGAGATTCAAACCCAAAAGGCTGTTGAAGCCTACCACCAAAGCGATAAGCCTAATACAGTGAAACCTCTATCTTTTTTAAGGTGCTCTCGAACCTACAATTCTACCTCCATTAGAGTGCGCATGGGCTTGACCAGATTCGCAAGGACTAGGCACGGATTTTCCCCTCGACAAAGGAAACAAAAGAAAAAGGTATTGCTCGATTTCTCGTAGAAGAAATTCGGGGCTAGGTCGAGAACGGGAAGGAAACAATGCCTTATGTAGTTATCCATCGAGCAATCTACAAAGAACAAGGTGGGTGTTACGGCGGCATCTAGATCGAAGTCGTTTGTCACGTCAGATATTACCGCCCTAGGTAAGTCGCTTTAAATACATAGTAATCTTTAACCCGGTGTCAATTTCGAAATTTGAATTTGTTCGAGCCCGTCTATACGTGTCTTTCAAGAGTCTTTTTGGGGGAGCATAAGCAATTCTAACCTACCTATCGCAAGAATGGTTCGTAATTCATGGAAATAAATATTAGGGCCGGTTACTATCTCATTCTGCGGGCCTCTTTAAGATATTTTCAGATGCAAAACAGTTCAACTAGTCAACAAATGAAATGCACAATGATGTTAGATACATGTAAGTAGTCTTGGCTGTCCTCGTGCAATTACTGTTCCAGCCCAATGGCCTTCAATCAGTAATGTGGGTATGAAGATTCCAGTAACTGACGCCATGGAATATCGCATGAGTCACGACTTCAACACCCGTCTTCTTCGATCGCGAGTGCACGGTGCACGGTACCTCCAAAGTTGAGAGAGTGCCTGTAAGAGACATTTTCCTCGTAGAATGAGGGGGTACCTTCATCTCATACTCCTCTTTAATTTCAAGTGTATGCTTGGATTGTTTCCCCCATTTCATTTCCTGCGTGGTCGATCCTGTGTACTGGACCTTCCCTTCCGCGACCCCAGGAACTCCCACTGTTGCGGTCGTGCCGATTGTGAGGGTGAAGCCAGAAGTGTAGTCAAAGGAAGATGTTGTTTCGTAGGTGTCGCCTAAGGTGAGATGCTTTGTTACTTCCGACGAGCTGTCGTTGACCACTGGCTCTTTGTCGATGACTACCTCTGGTGTATTGACCGTAGTTTTGCCCTTGCTGACATCGTACTCGACTTTGATGATTTCCATGTCCTCAAACGAAAAAAAGAAGTACTGATCCGAAAACTTCCTGTCATTGGCCCCGAAGTCGCCGGGATAATCCTCTCCTCGGCGGGACACCACTACCCTATCGGTGGCATTGTCCCAAAGTCGAAAATAGGACCGATATTCTCCCTCACCAGGATCGATCTTGAACCACTGGTCAGGCCAGTCCAGGTGCTGCGTAAAGTGCCCAACGTCGTCTTTCTTGGCGTATAACACCTTCTCGGTGTATTTGCTCTTAATCTGGAAGAGGCCTGGGTGTGACTCGTCCGTAACGAGCGTCCACCATTGATCATCGTAAATGTCCTTGCTGTCAACCTGGCCGAACCTTCCTTCTTTCGAAAAGAGAACCTTGTTACTCCAATAGCCTTGGATACGGAAGGCCAGACCAGGCGGGGGAATGTATAGGTCTGGCATAGTTCGTTTAGAGTTAGACGGTGGAGAGGGCAAGAGTCAAGAGAAAGGGTCACTATTATGATGGGGTGTTAGAAGGCACAAGAAATCTACAGCATTAATGACAATCAGTAGCCCACCTAAAAGAAGAAATTCGAGGCGACTTCACAACGATCTTGTTGATTTCCTGAGGTCTGACGTTTCTGTTCTTCAGATAGTGCGCAGCCAGCCGGTTTAAATACACGACCCATAGACAAGAGATCAAAAGCACAACCATGCGGGCAACCGCTATGATGCAAAAGCAAGCTGAAATGAGACATACATGTAGGATGCGTTATCCGGATTGAGCGAAAAGGTAGCCATCTGCATGTTGTCGTGGAGGCACTCATCTGATCCTCGGTATCAAGATACGCTTCACAGGGCACAGGGAGAGGGTTGAGCCAAGGAGGGTAGTATTAGATTACCTCATTTCTTTTCGTGGCGTACTAACACTAGGCTGAGCGACCCATCCATGGACCCCTGTAACCAGCTGAGGGCAGCATTTCCGTGGCGTTAGCTGAATCAACGTGAATCAACACCGCCTACTAGACAAGGTGCAGGAACCATGCCCTGCGCGCGATCAAAATAGGGTATGGAGTACGGAGTATATTGTACGCACATGCACAGCAGAAGCGGGGATATGTAGGTCAGGCGGGGACCGACGGGGCTGTTAACAGATCTGAGCATATCAGATCGGCTCGGCTCAGGCAAGTCCTTATGAAAGGCAAAAGCAAAGAAAATGACATAAAATGTCTCATGCAAGAATCCGTACTTTTACTGGCTCTGTAGCCTGCATGTAGCCGAGGAGCACTTCGCTGAGAACCAATCAACTATATACCTGATGTTCGCTCTATATCTTTCTGGACCAAGAAGTATCTATTGGTAGTCAAACACCAAAAATGTTCTTTGCCTTTCAATAATGAGTTCCATGGTGTCTTCCTCAGCTATCTCGACTTCCAAGCTATCCTCAAGCTCAAGGACCAAGTCAGAACCCCGGATAGGACGACTGAGTTTGTCTACTCATGATATAGGCTCATACCGATAATATATATTTGGTCACAAAACTTACCATAACTGAAATGACCTACACTACCATGATGCTGTCTAAATAACCTCAAAAAGTATTGTTTTAAACCCTTAATGTCTATACGTCTCAATAGGATCAATTCCCAGAGTTTTATCTCGAGATAATGCTTTATAACTTTGATTTCTATCATAGATTCGAGTTCCTGAGAGACATTGTTCAGATTATCAAGAGCATTATTCACCATTTGTAGAAGCCGTGCTAATTCAGACTAAGGGAAGTATACTCGGTGAGCGTCATGTCCGCCAATATTATATAGCCTCCATATTCGTACCCAAGAGACCAGCGCTGAAGATGACAGCCAGACTGAGATACATGTTGGCTGCTGCATTAACAGACTTTGTCTCCTAGTGATGGGAATTCATCTTTCGAATAGCAGTTTGTCGATGGTGACTGCCCCACGGGGATCGCGCAGCCCATCCACAGCATACCAGCCGAATCCAGCACTTTGAGATCGATAATATTGGTAACCTCAAACTCGACTTCAAATCCCGCTAAAGAGTGCACACCATATTGTTCGGATGTCAAAGGATTTCATGTACGAATTATTTCCTCGGCCGCTCCTTTGAAAGTAGTCATATAATTCTGAGTTATGCAGTCGTCAGAGATGACCCTTGGTTTAATATTGCACCTTTACATGATGAAAGAAAATAGCTCTGCTAGCGTAGCCATTGTCGGAGTGACTATTTCAGTGCCCAAGAAACCTTGTTCTGATTCTGCAAAATATATAACCCAGTAGCCTTCATGACTTTACAAACTAGAGCGGAATTTAGGGCTCTAAATTCGAGAAAAACTCGTCGAGCAGCTGCTACCTTCGAATGAGTCAAATCATGAACTGGTAAGCGTCTCGGATCGTGTCGGCCTTTTACTTCCCTATGAGAGTGAATATAGACTGGTGCGAGGTGGGTCGGGCTAGACAAGGATGAACGCTGCTGAAATGAACGTAGTGAGAGGAGAGTTTGCTATCGTTGCCTTCAAGACCTACGAACGGAAGGAAAAAGTAACATTATATGTAAGTCGTCAAATACCTTGCCATATCCCAATAAAAAGTAATAATTGTCTACCTTCTTTAAAAAAAAGGATTCGGTTTCGATGCCTGGAGGTTGAAGTGTTTACATTGGACGTTTGCTCTGTTTGCACTCGAATGTTATATCCCAGGCTTTCATCTGAGAGACCACTTGATTCTCCAGAACAATCTCGTATACATAGAAATTGTCCAAAGGTACCGGACTATTCTCATTATCAGTGTTTATACTAATCAAGCTATATAGATTGCAAGGCTCCCATCCTGTTTAGGAGTCATCTTCTGTCATTCCTTCTTGGACAGTACGTTATTGATTGATCTCTACATCTATATCGCATGGTCGCTACCTGCTACAGATTCCCTGGATCAATCCCCTAGTAGGACTGAAGACTACCTGGGAGCCCATCACCGCCATCTTCTCAACTCATCAATTCTCCAATTGACATCCCCTCAGCTCAACACTGCTGTGGCGACCAGCTCCATCTCTTCCTCCGTACCTGCCCAGAATATAAGAAGAAAACAAACCCAAAAATGCCTATCACAGGGTAAATTCCCTCTTCCAGTGCAACACAAACTCCCGAACTAACCCCACAAAGCGTCTACTTCATCCCCTCAAACCCAAACGCCGCAACAGCCCTCCAAATAATAACAGAGCGCCTCCGCGCCGCCTTCCCAAATGAAGAACTAACTCCAATCGGCCGCTGGGGTCTCGAGCAAAAGCTTCTACGCGACACCCAAGGCCTACTCCCCTCCTCAAACTCAAACAAGAAGCCCTCAAATCCACGCTACATGCAATTCCTCTCATTAACCCACTACCCAACCCATGGCTTCATCTACACCGCGGAGCCCGAGAAACCCACCGCTGCACCAATCCAAAATCCAAATCAAGGCGCGCCCGGCCCTGTAAATGCCATCGCGCCAGATCACTCTCCCTCCCCGCCAATGGTCATGACAACTATCCCCCCTTCCTCGTACGGAACCCTCTTCCAGCACTTTACCTACGCTTGCCAGCCCTTCTGGAGCCACCGGCTCACGCTAGCTGTCCCGAACGGGATCGTCTACGAAGTCGGTGACTTCCGAGTGCGTCTTGGTGATGTGCGGCAGACGTTCCCGACGGCGCGGGTACGTGGTACTGTTGTTGAGATTGAGTGGCGTGGTCCGTCAGTCGTGGAGGCCATTCCTGTGGATCGGGAGGATGGGTCGTTTGATGTTGGTGTTGATGCTGGAGGTGAGACTGATATGGATGTTGAAGCTGCGGGTATCGACCTCGCTAGCTCCGCGATTGAGGAGTCGGATATCGATGCTGAGTATGCGGCGACTGCCTCGCTGATTCGGGAGTTTTGGGGGAGGTTAGGTGTTGAGGCTCGGGAGGCGATTCTTATTCCGAACGTCGGGAAGGAGGTCAAGGATCGGTTGAGGAGGTGGAAGAAAGCTGGGTCCGGGGTTGCTACTGGGGCTGATACTAAGGTCGATGGCACTGGCTCTGTGGTTGGTGAGCGTGCTGAGGAGGATCCTGATCCGTGGTCTGGGGCGGATGTTGCCAGGCAGTTTATGGAGGTTTTGAGGTTTAATCGGTAGCTGTATGCTTAAAAGGTGGGTTTTGGTATGGAAGAATTGTTACTTCTTATACGCTTGCTACGGAGTTTTGTGGACATGGCTGGTTGGCACAAGGTGACCATGTTGAAAACCCAGCACCATCAGGGTCATAGGAGAGGGAGAGAGAGAGAGCCATCATTCCTTTATTATGAACACTTGACCCAAAGTACCGCCCAGTCCATTCCGTCTGCATTTCAAAGCACACGCTTGATCGTAAATCATCCAAGATGTATAGCCTAGTGAGCATAGACTACAGGAAATCGGTATTGGAAAATTGAAATGGAAGAGAAACATTCTCGTTAAAAAACCGCGACGTCAGCTAACATGGAAAAAGGCGCACGGTGGGAATGCATCGTTTATTTTTGCATCATGAGCTGAACGAACTCGTTGTCTGTATAGAGATTGAGAGGTTAGCATTTGGGGAGGCAAGTGCCCGTAGGCTCCACGTGTTTCCAAAACATACAGTCGATTCGGCCATCACCATCCTGGTCTGCCTCGCGGATCATCTCGTCCACCTCGTCGTCGGTCAGCTTCTCACCAATGGAAGTCATCACGTGGCGAAGCTCGGCGGCGGAAATGAAGCCGTTGTTATCGCGATCGAAGACCTTGAATGCCTCGCGGATCTCCTCCTCGGAATCGGTGTCCTTCATCTTACGAGCCATCATGGTGAGGAATTCTACAGCATGTCAGTAGCCGTCTCTCGTTTATATCAGTAGGTTATGGTGAAGTACCGGGGAAGTCAATAGTGCCGTTGTTGTCGGCATCAACCTCGTTGATCATATCCTGCAATTCCGACTCAGAGGGGTTCTGACCCAGCGAGCGCATGACTGTGCCAAGCTCCTTGGTGGTGATTTGTCCTATTTGTAGCATTGTATGTTAGAATATCTTTCTTCTTGAAATTCCATCGCTGAGGACACTGCCGTGGGCTCAACTGAGCTGTCGGGCGCGACCACACGTACCATCGCCATCCTTGTCCTATTTCGCAACAAAACAAACCCCGGTCAGCATGTTTTCGACAATCATGTCTCAATTTGATGTGGAGTCACTCACGAACAGGGAGAAGGCCTCCTTGTACTCAGAAACTTGCTCTTCGGTGAGGGAATCAGCCTAGAGAATACGATGGTCAGTGAGGTTCAAAGGGACGATTATGCCCCGCAATGTGGGGGTTTTATTTTCGACAACACAACTAATAATGTAGGGGACCAGGGACATACCATGATGAATGTAGGTGGAAAATACAACAAAGTAAGGAGGGGTCAAATGAAGAAGAGGGTTAAGGGGAACAGCCTTACGAGTGTTACCAAAATAGCGTGCCTGAGGTGCCCAGTCAGCGTCGTTTCATCTCAGGGCGGTGGGACTCTTCTGGGGCTGAATGTTGCCACAGCTGGCCCCTGGGTATATATGGATTCTTGGCTTTGTTATTTTGTTATTGGGTTAGATAATATCTGATATCTTTTCAAAGGTACTATCTAAATCTAATATATCTCTTACATCTTGTATCATACTGTGGATGTAACGCCGGACAAGAAAGCTTGATCCCGTGGTCCCAGGGCTATTCTGAGCGAGCTTACCGTGATGATATGCCGGAATAGACAAGGAGTTTAATTGATTTAATTGCATTAGGAAGGTCTTGGCTGTTGTTTTATTTTGGATCTCTTTTATTCTTTTTACTTTGTAGAGTATGTATGTATAGACTACTGCGGGGTGGGTTTATAGATCTAGAACCAAGCAGACGAGATATATTATAATAGCCCTGTATTAATGGAATATAGTTATCCTGCTTTTGTTCAGTCTATTAGCCTTCGAATCTGCATCACTTTGAGACTATATAGTTACCTATTTGGGCCATATTGTGCTCGAATTTCCGGGGTGTCGATGCCACTTCCAATTAAGCACACGACCTATACCTTATCGTAAGTCATTGGAAGTAATTGTCACGATGAGACAAGCGATATCAGTATCCTTTAGTAGAGGATATGTACAGATCAAGCTGTCTTTACATCTTACCCTGCCATACCAAAATTACCCCACTCCACCTGGACAAAACCACAGATTACATGATGAATACCGGGCATACGTGACCCCTTCCGACATGCGGAGAGCTCCTATCATCCACTTCCGACTACATCGAGACTCTAAACCATTCAATCCCAGCCTAACACTCCCACATGATCATGGTTCCTATAACCTCACCAAACGAATAAACTATCCACACAGCTCGATCCTCCGGACGCCCTCACAATGTGGCGGGATCGAACCAACCTGTATGCAATCCCATATACCCTACCCCAAGCGCAACCCGTCAGCGCCGGAAAGAGCCAAAAAGAAAAGAAAAGAAGAGACACCAACCAATCTACAAAGCATAACAGCAACTAACACTCCACTTCCAAACCCAGTTACCTCTCCTACCGCCAATCCCTAATCCACCACCCAGCCAAAAAGCCACACTTCACACCAACAAATGGCTTCTCCGACACACCCTCGCACCCGGAGGAAAACAGGCGCCTAATATCCGAAACAGACGAAGATGGCGACATGGTCATCGAGATGGACCTTCTCCCGCCGCGCTGGGTCGACGTGCAGGAAGAGGTCTCCGAGCTGTTATCCGAGATCGCCCAGAACTCCGCCCAGCTCGACAAGCTACACCAGAAACACCTCCTTCCCGGCTTCGGCGACGAGGACCTGCGCAGACAGGACGAGGGAGTTATCGAGCGCTTGACGCAGGATGTCACGCGCTCCTTTCATGATTGCCAGCGCTCCATCATGCGCATCGAGACTATGGTCGGCGAATCTAAGGCGCATGGTGGTGTTACGAGTGGGGAGGAGACTATGGCGAAAAATATTCAGATTTCACTTGCTGCGAGGGTGCAGGAGGCCAGCGCCAGGTTTAGGAAGAAGCAGAGTACTTATTTGAGGAGTATGGGATCCTTCTTTCTTTTTGTTGTTCTGTTCTTGTTATTGTTCTCTTTTCGTAGTGGAGGCGGAGTTTGTTGGTTCAATATGCTAATTTGGTGATTTATTCTTTGCAGAATTGCGAGATCTTGAGGGTATCGCGACGCCGTTTGATGGCACGCCTACGCAGGCCCAGAACCCATACACGGATCCATCCATGATGGAGTCAGATGCCGACAGGTCCTTTTCGCAGACGATGTTGCAGGAGACATCGCAACGGCAGACCGGTCAGAATGATGCTGCTATTGCGCAGCGGGAGCGCGAGATCAACGATATCGCAAAGGGCATTATTGAACTCTCGGATATTTTCCGTGAACTGCAGACCATGATTATCGACCAAGGAACCATGTTGGACCGTATAGATTACAACGTTGAGCGAATGGGCACCGAGGTCAAGGCTGCGGACAAGGAGCTGAAAGTGGTATGTTCCATCTTTTTTATTCGATGCCGCTAGAACGAGACTGACTCATATAGGCTACGAGTTATCAACAACGAACCACCAAGCGTAAGATCATGCTATTACTCCTCCTGGTCGTGGTGGGGATGATCATTTTACTGGTTGTGAAACCAAAGGGGAGCAGTTCAAAGCCGCCGCCACCTCCAGAGGATGAATCGTCAAACAATATCCGCTCTGTGTTAGCTTATCGGGGGCGAAGGCATCAATTGTCGAACCGCTTCGCACGAGATCGGTGGATGGATCCGGATATATTCCGATAACGTTTCTTTTGCAAATAGCATTGGTTCATAGTCAATGTGACCAGAAGAGCAGACATGCCCGTTGCATATTGATAGTTGCTGTAGTTGCTTAGTTTTAGTCGCAAGTAAATACCTACATAGGTAGGCTCCTACACGATGTATGTGGAGACGCTAGACACTATCAAGACACTTGAATGGAGAAAATTCGGAGAAGATCGGACTACAAGTCTGTGATCTATGCCATATGTTACATGGTCCAACTCATACATTTAGTTACTTCATACACGAACAGAATGATACCCAGCATAAACCGAAACCAGAATGAGAGGCAGTCGATGGAATAGAGAAAGAAATGAATAAATCACACCAAACAAGGGAAGCCGACGCACATAAATTACCAAGGTAACACATGGCCTCCACGATAATGCTTCAAGCTCACTTACTGTTTACCCTGAGTGGCAAGCAGGTCAGCCACATCAGCATCTAGATCGCCGGCAGCAAAAGCCGCATAGTCCTCCTCGCCATGCGAGATCTTGCGCCTCTTTGCATGACCATCAGCAGCGACATTGAAGTCATTTCCATGGTTCGAAGAAACGGCTGTGAATTGATCAGTGAGGGCAGTTCCGTTGCCTGACTGCTGCATGTCGGGGATGTTCATGGGGTTCCATTCCGAGGTGTCGTCCGCCTCTTCGGTAAAAGGGCCGCGGCGAAGCTGCTGCTTTTCTGGCTGTGGGGACCCCACCGGCGTAATAGCTTCCACCGGGGGAGGCGTCAAAGCTTCGACTTCTGGGCGGGCGGATGCATCATGGTGTCGGCTGTGTCCGCCAGGGTTTGTAGAGGGCTCTTCACCGGGCAGACCGCGCATAATCGCATCCTCGACCTCACGCTTCTGGTTATCGACTGAGGCTTTCTTCTGCGAGAGCTCGGCGCTAAGGCCCTCCTCCTTAGATAGCTCTGCACGGTTGGTCTGGAGGATCTTCTCAAGCCCATCGATCAAGGCGCGGCGCGACTTGATTACCTCAGAGACGGAATTTTCTGCGTTGGCGAGCGTCTTTAAGAGTGAACTCAGACGTGCAGCGTGAACGGGCAGTGTAGGCTTCGGTGTCTTTGGATCGTGAAGCTTATCGAACTCCGAAGTAGCGGTAGAGGCGGAATTGTTGGAGCTGATGACAGCCTTGTTGACAGCAACCTGCAATGGGTTGAGGGGCTGCAGTTCGGATGGGGTGGATCCTGAAGAATCGTCCTTGAAGAAAGATCCTCCGAGGGATTGCTTCTTGTTTGTAGGACGGGCTTTGTCAAGTTCTGCAACATGATCAGTTTGGCTAGTGCTTCGTGCCCATTGATCCAACCTACCGTCTATACGAGCTTCCACCGCATCCAAAATAGCTCCGTCGAATACACTGCGTTGTCTCCAGACCTCCACGACTCGGCGGATCCTTTGCTGGTATTCACTCGGCGAACCCTTGTAAGCCGCTGACGTAGCGTCGACAATTATCTGTTGTTCCGTTAGTTTGAGTTGCAACGGCGGACGGGCGGGGAGATGGACCGGGGATAGCGCAATGAGGAAATCATGTTTTCCGCGCACTTTAGATTGCTGGGCAACCTCTGTATATAATCAGCAAACGAGCGGAGCTCAGGTATGGGAGGGACATGTGTACCATTAGCTAGGTAGATCAGGTTGAGTCGCTTGGGAGGTGGCGATTCGCGAATCTTTTGAAGCCAAATTTGTCCAGTCCGTTCAGCATGGCGTCTAAATTCACAGCCAAAAATTAGCAAGCTTCTCTGAGATTGGAGCAAGTGCCCGTACCTATGGAACATGACCCATTGCGCGACAGTAACGATGCTCTCCTGCGTGTCGTTCAGAGCTGATAGCTTTGCTTTAACAGCATCATCAGTGAAAGCCATGGTGACAAAGGCAGTAAGCACTTGAATTAAACTGTGAGCTTTTGAAAAGTGGAATTATCAGATCTGAAGTGCAAGTCGCAATCACTGTGGAAGCAAATCGGAAACGAGGAGCAATTGAAGACCTCTGGTGAGATTTAGAACTGCAGTTAAATTGCAATCAGATAGAGCCACCGTAACAAAGCAAACGGAATATCAGACCAAGATCTCAACTCTCAACCTTCTTCATAACAAGTGAAGTTGAAGTGGCTTGTACCCCAAGCTTGAAACATGGATAAGCTTACCGCCCCGGAACCGGCAGAACAACGGGGCTCCGAGCCCGCCCCGGCCACACCTGTCAACACTACTTCCTATAACTATCAACTTCCTGGCCCTTTGATTACTTCTCCTCAAGACCATCTCCTTGATCTAAACGACTTTATTGAATCATACAACAGTCAAATACAATCCATTCCCAGCATGGCTGACCGTTTCCCTTCCCTAGAGGACTTCTCTGAGGGTATGCTCAACCCACCTTACTTGCTCTCCTTACACCCGAGCTAACATGACCCGCATTTAGGTCAAACTGAAGTAGCCGACGTCCAAGCCACCACAGATGATGATTTCCTTGCCCGTGAGCGTGCCGCACTCGGTGAAGACGCTGAGCAATTCGCTACTTCTCAAGACCACGTTGCTGGTGCGAATGTAGGCGCGGTGGATGACGACTTGCTCGGCGGAGGTGACGAGCCCGCTGAGGAGATTGGCCAATTTGAATCATCCTTCCCCTCCGTTGTGACACAGAACCAGAACGAGGTATGAACGGCTGCTGAATACATGGTGGTAGACATATGCTGACCAGGGGTTACATATACATAGCGCGTTGCTCCCGGTGGCACAATCACTGGCTCCGGCTCACCCTTCCCCCGCACCGGATACCAGAGCGCTCAGGAACCCGAGGATGAGGGAGATGCTGTTCGGTGAGTTGAACCCCAGGCTCAGGATGACGGGGCGCATTGCCTTTGCGATCTGCATTCATCTTGTTTCAGCTCGGATCCCCAAGCTAACGTATGTCTTTCAATTCTCAGTGAATGGCGCGAGAAACGTGATTCTGAGATCGCCCGCCGTGCAGAGGTCTCCGCCGAGAAGAAGGCTAGTACCGTCAAGAAGGCACAAGAGGATATTGATGATTTCTACGTTTCCTACAACAACAAGGCCGATAAAAACCGCTCCCACACCCGCGCTGAGGCTGAACAGTTCCTCGCCAACCGGGAGGATACATCTGCGGGTGGCACCAGCTGGGAGCGCATTGCTAAGTTGGTTGATGTATCGGGCAAGGGCTCCGCGGGCGGTGCCAGCGGCTCCGGAAAGGAGCGCTTCCGCGAATTGTTGCTCGACCTCCGAAAAGACCAGGAGGCTCCTGGCTCCAGCGGAATCTAGGTGGTTTGTTTCTGCGCGTGGGGATAGAAGATTCGGGAGTCCGGGGTTAAGACGTGGTATCCGCAAGTTTCCCACATTTACTCATATGATATGGCTTTTTCTATATTCCCCTCCCCGCATCATTTGGTAGCCTAACCGTGATCTGGCCGCCACGTCTCTTGTTCCCTTTATTTTATTTTGCTCCACGCAGCGAAGTCTCTAGGGGGTTTTGTAAATTAGTATCTCATTCAAATTGATAGCATCGTTAATACCACGGGTTTCCTTCTCCGGCCGATTAGTCCTGATTAGGTATCTTTATTATATGTTTAATAGGGAGATTGGAAAGTTAAAAATGTACAACGGTCTTGGAAGTGGTTGGTAACCTGTTCTCTGATCAAGAGAAATAAATGCATACCTAATTCATATCATCATCGCTTTTCGCATCTCCTTAGTCAAGCTCGGTGACATCGCCACCGGGCTCACCCACTTCTTGCTTTCCCTCTTCTTCCAACTCCTTCAGTTTCTTCTGGCCCTCTGCTGTCGTAGCGTCCACGATCCCTTCCTCCAAGCTGAGCATACCACCATTGCCCAATTGCTCCACAACGACCTCTGCCTCCTCGACGGACATCTTGCCGAGTACCTTGTTGACTTCGTCCAAAGACTCGGTTGCCAGTGCCTTTTGCAGGTCTTCAGGGAAAGCGTCGAAGATCTTGCGGACCTCGATCTCAGTGGGGTCTTCGCTGTTGGCAGCGGGAAGGTTGATGGTGATCTTGGTGTTGGGGTCAACGGCATGCAGCTGGATTTGCTCTACGCCCGCAGGATCGTTCGATGCTGAGCCATCCTTGCTGAGTTCAGCGGAGCGAGATTTGATACGAGCATAGGTCTCATTGACATCATTAAGGAACAGGGTCGATGCGCGGTGATCTTTGGTGGTGATGCTAGAAGTGTATATGTTAGCCATTGACTGGGGGGAAAGTACAGGAGACCGACATACCGAGTGAAGAACAGCTGGATACCGTCACGACCAAGCGAACGGCAGTATTGCAGAAGCAGACCTTGGTGCACGCACTGGCGAGCATAGTCTTCTTGGCCCTTGAGCTGACTGTTGAATGCCTCAACAAGTAGACCGTCGGTCTCTTTCTCGGCGACAATGTCCGGGTTCGCTGAGATGAACTGCAGATAGGCCTTGTAGTCTCCAGGCTTGAGCTGAGCAAACTTCTTAGCCAGCGGGCTAATCTCGACATCGGCAGGATCTTCATCATCGCCTTCATTATCGGCTTTGGCGGCGGAGGTTCCCGCCCCAGGGTTCAGGAGCTCAACAGAGTTCTCCTTTGTTTTGGCAGCCGCCTTCTCCTTCTCAGCAATTTTGGCCACATGTGATTGATTGAAACCTTCATGTAGTTTATCACTGGTGATCTTAGCTCCTTCCTCCTTCTCAAGTTGCGCAAGCTTCGTGAACAATTCCTTTTGGAGTCCTTGAATCTTTTCCAAGTGTCCATTCACGCCCTGGATGTATGCCTTGAAAAGGTTCTCGGGCTTAGAATCGCCAATTTCCTTCTTCACCTGATCCACCAGTGAGCTCATCATCTGGGAAAACTTGGGCTGTTCCGGCTCGTGTGTGTATACTCCTTCCGGCGGGGTGGGGGCTTGGTCTTCGGCGGGGTTGCTTGCGAACTCCATAATCGTAGTGAAGATGAACTCATCGGGGGAGGCAGACGAGTCTTCATGCTTCTTGAGAGACTCAAGAAGCTTATCGATGCGCGACAGCAACCCATCATTGATAATGCGCTCGTACTTCAGGGTTTTGATTTCATGGCGACGCTGCTCTCGTTGCTGGTGAATCTGGGCCTGCTTCGCTCGGATGAAAGAGCGCTTATCGACATTGGGATGAACTTCGACATCCGAGTCATCTGACAGCTCCAAGGCGTCCCATTTGCTGTAGTCAAGCACCATCTTGTCTGACAGTGAATGCGCAGAGTAGAGGCGGGGTGGGTGTATCAGCAGCAGAGGAAACAGGTGACAAACAAAAGTTTTGACGATCCTGACGCAAAGAATGATGCAGTGAGTTGAGCGATATTATTTTGAAGTGATTCAACCTAGTGAAATTCGAAATAAATGAAGCTTCTGGCCCCAGAACCGGCGAACTATCCAGAGCTCTCGACTGCCTTCCATGGGCGGTAAACAAGGGCAAAATCACGAGCGGTCGACCCAGGCAAAATCGGCCCCGAAAACCGCTTTGCCGATGGCCGTGGGCGTCGGATGAAGCTCTAGACACATCCGCTCTTAATTCATCGCACGTTCCAAGGAGCTGAATGTGTACCATGTGATGTGCTCAACCTGAACTTATTCCGTTTAGATATGGCATGTCAACGTCTTATTCGGTGACATCATTGTAACTCCGTTCCATTTCGATCCTTCTCCGATCCAACTCCGGGATGCGCGGTGCCAGGCTGCCTGTGTCTCTGGCCTTGGGCGTCAGCCCACGGCAGGCTTTGAGACCATATAGCTCCTTTGCTTGTGACCTGCTTCCCAAAGCGAGACCGTCTATTGTCTCTCCCGGCGACCACAATGGGTTGAACCGTCTCTATTCAACCGCCTCTGGTACACTCCGGAATGGTGCGAACCCACTCTTGCTTCAAAACAACAGCTCCAAATATACCCCTTCTACGTCTCACATTGTCTCCCAAGCACGCCTTCTATGTTCAACTTCTCAACTTTTCCAAGCGAAACCACCCGCAACCTCCACAGTCCCGATTACCCGGTCAGCTCCAGAACTAAAAGAAGAAGTGGAGGAGGACAAGGGCTTTGAATTGTCTGAGCGAGCAGCGCAGGCAGCGCAGGTCAACATGAGCGCCAGATTGGCCAAGGAAGGCGCATCGGGAAAGAAATCCGGATTCGCCGAAATCTGGCGGCTTTTGAAGATCGCGCGCCCTGAATCCAAGGCCCTTGGTTTCGCCTTCTTTTTCCTCCTAATCTCCTCGTCGATCACAATGGCAGTTCCTTTCTCCATTGGTAAAATCATGGACTCTGCGACCAAGAGCGTAACTGAAGGAGGGGGTGAACTGTTCGGCTTGAGCATGCCCATGTTTTACACTGCTCTTGGTGGAATCCTACTTATCGGTGCTGGTGCAAACTATGGGCGCATCATCATTCTTCGAATTGTTGGTGAACGAATTGTTGCCAGGTTACGTTCCAAGCTTTTCCGTCAAACCTTCGTGCAGGATGCCGAGTTCTTTGATGCCAACCGGGTTGGTGATCTGATCTCGCGCCTTAGCTCCGACACTATCATTGTTGGCAAGAGTATCACGCAGAACTTGTCCGATGGCCTACGAGCTGCTGTCAGCGGTGCAGCTGGGTTCAGTCTAATGGCCTATACTAGTGCAAAGCTGTCTACTATATTGCTTGTGTTGCTTCCTCCAATTGGCCTCGGCGCTCTCTTTTACGGTCGAGCCATCAGGAACCTCAGTCGCAAAATGCAAAAGAACCTGGGATCGTTGACTAAGATTGCGGAAGAGCGCCTGGGCAACGTCAAGACTAGTCAGTCGTTTGCCGGTGAAGTTATCGAAGTCAACCGGTACAACAAACAAGTCCGCAAGATCTTCGAGCTTGGCAAAAAGGAGTCTCTGATTAGCGCAACCTTCTTCAGCTCGGTGAGTCCGAAGTCTTGATCTTTTAGGCTCTTTTTTGCGATTCTGACTGACTTCTTACTAGACTGGCTTGATGGGCAACATGACCATCTTGACCTTGCTTTATGTTGGCGGTGGGATGGTTCAGTCGGGTGCCATCAGTATTGGAGAATTGACTTCGTTTTTAATGTACACGGCTTATGCAGGCTCCAGCATGTTCGGCCTCTCCAGCTTCTATTCAGAGCTGATGAAAGGTGTGGGTGCGGCGAGTCGACTCTTTGAGCTGCAAGATCGTCAGCCCACGATTCACCCAACCAAGGGTCTCAAGGTTGAGACCGCGCGTGGACCCATTCGATTTGAGAATGTCACGTTCTCCTACCCTACCCGCCCCGCTGTGAAGATCTTCCAGGAATTGAACTTCGAGATTCCTCAAGGAACCAACGTTGCGATTGTTGGACCATCTGGTGGAGGTAAATCTACCATTGCATCCATTTTGCTCCGTTTCTATAATCCCACTGAGGGCCGAGTCTTGATCAACGGGAAAGATATCAATGGAATGAACGCCAAGTCCCTTCGCAGAAAGATTGGCGTGGTTTCTCAAGAGCCTGTGCTCTTCTCTGGAACAATCGCCGAGAATATCTCCTACGGCATGCCTCAGGCAACACGCTCTGGGATCATTGCTGCTGCACGCAAGGCCAACTGTCAATTCATCAGCGACTTCGTGAGTCCACCGACCAGCTATTATTTTCACGAACCTAGCTAACTAAATACAGCCTGATGGACTCGATACTCACGTTGGAGCTCGTGGGGCTCAGTTGTCCGGTGGTCAGAAGCAGCGCATTGCCATTGCGCGAGCCC
The DNA here is from genome assembly GCA_911456345.1 of Penicillium egyptiacum. Classification (NCBI taxonomy): domain Eukaryota; kingdom Fungi; phylum Ascomycota; class Eurotiomycetes; order Eurotiales; family Aspergillaceae; genus Penicillium; species Penicillium egyptiacum. Next base: position 42,932 of record CAJVRC010000908.1, read on the forward strand.
TTATTAAGGAGCCTGATATTCTGATTCTGGATGAAGCGACTTCTGCCCTCGACGCCGAGTCCGAGACCCTCGTCAACAGTGCGTTGGCCGCTCTGCTCCGGGGCAACAACACGACAATTAGCATTGCCCACCGTCTTTCCACCATCAAGCGCTCCGACACGATCATTGTCCTCGGCCCCGACGGCAAGGTCGCCGAGCAAGGCTCCTACGATGAGCTCAGCTCTCACCCAGACGGCGCCTTTACGAAGCTCATGGAATGGCAAATGAGTGGTGGCGAAGCGACGCCACCTCCGGTCAAGCCTATTGAGACAGATCAGCTCTGGGAATTCCAGAAGGAGGAATTAGAGCCTGAGCTGGAGGAAGATGACGTAGAAGAGGTAGTGGAGACGGCGTCTTCGAAGAAGGAGTAATCGTACTCCACACCTCGTTCACTCCTGACCCTACCGTTACACTACCTGCGAGTCTCTTCATTCCCATTGAATTTTTCTTGTTGAAATACATGTTCCCTCATCCACACTCACCTCCCACGGTCCTCTCTTCTCATACTCCCATACACATCTTGCATGTTAGATTCTGCGGTAGATACTAAGTTAGCAATTACTGTGTACAAAATCTTGATATCAATGTTATTGTTCGTTCCGCGCACCGCTCTACAACCTCGTCCAAACGCCAATCTACTCCCAGGTCTACTACTGTTGCGGAGGCACCTTTGAAGCCTCACTCCTCTTCGTCCTTCCATCAACCCAAGTTCAGGCTTAATCTTCCTCTACGTCCTTCTGCCCCTACGCTAAAGCATCTAGATCCGCGCTGGGCCCAAGAGCTCCGTGACCGTAAGGCCAAATTGGAAGACAACGTAAGACGCAAAAAAGAAGCAGAAGGCATTACTTAGATGCGCCGAGCCCGTTACGACCCTAGTAAAGGTGAGCAGCGAAAGCCTAAGAGCACGTCCTGGTTCTAGTAGCAGCGACTGTCCCATTCATCGAGTCGAGACTCCTAGAGAACCCCTGTCCACTAGGCTACGAAGAAAAGGCCAACTATATTCGTCGTAAGAGAAGGCGCCGAGCTCTACATTTGCTGCTCGGCTTTCTATCGCTTCTACTCTAGTATGATATAAAGAAAGAAAAGAAAAAGAAAAATTCCGGAACTAGGCAAGATATATACAAGGTTCGAGGATAGAGGCGAGAATTGATGGACGCCCAAAGATTTTAAATAACGTCCCTAGTAGTTATATATACGTTGAAAAGCCCTTTGTATGGCTTATGCTTCTCGACACGTTCGTATGTATATATACATCTAAAAGGAATTCTAAAAGCACATCTGCATATCACATCGCCAATATCGTCTTGGGCCAAATGAATCGGATTTATGGAGTCCTACGTCATGAAGGATAAAGGCCGCATAAGCGGCCAAATATTCTTGTTTTGAATATACCTACTTAGGTAGTGATCATTTAATTAAGCTTATTACACAAGCTATGGCAGTCGCAGGTGAGCCCTAACAGGAGAACTTATAGATCGCCTGACGGGGTCCGGAGTCCCGGGCGGGTGGTCCCGCGGGCGGGCGACACGCCCGGTATATCTTGCTTAGTAAGCAGTCATATGCCGACCTCAACAGCGCAGAACACCTCTTTGCTATGAGGTAATCCCCTTATTTTACGGAACTTTTTGCTTTCACATAAGAAGTAGGGGTTGAAAAAGTTAGCGATGGACCGCATACGTAGTCTCATCGCCCGTCCATCGGCGTATGAGCGACTGCAGGACTCCGCCGCAGACGACGCCAATGAGACAACATATGCGCAGCGACAGCAGCAGTCTCCCTTTTCAAGATTACAGTATGGCATGTTCTTCCTCCTCGGAGTGTCTATGTTGTGGGCCTGGTAAGTTGAACTCATCAGTCTCCGAACCCGGAGGAACAAGCTGCATTACCAAAACTAACGCGGAGCATCTAGGAACATGTTCCTTGCCGCGGCACCATATTTCTACAGCCGGTTCCAGTCTGATGACTGGACCAGACTACACTACCAACCGTCGATTCAGTCTGTGTCAACCGTCACCAACCTCGGAGCCGCCTATGCCCTAGCAAAGCTACAGAAGAACGCCTCCTATCCACGGCGAATAACGTCTTCGCTGTTGATGAACTCTGTTGTGTTCACTATTTTGGCTTTCTCAGCGGTAGTCATGACCGATTCCTCGCCCCGGGCGTACTTTGGCTTCTTGATGGTGATGGTGTGCGCCGCGAGTCTGGCCACTGGTATTAACCAGAATGGCGTCTTTGCATACGTCTCCGGGTTCGGCAGAGAGGAGTATACCCAGGCTATTATGGGTGGACAGGGTGTTGCTGGTGTGCTGCCTTGCATTGTTCAGATCTTTTCTGTGCTGGCTGTGCCGCCGAAGGAGGATAGCGTTGGCCGAGACAAAGGCCAAGATCAAGACCCCAGCATGCCTCAGACGAGTTCGTCGACGTCGGCGTTTATTTATTTTCTTACGTCAACGGGGGTGTCGGTCATTGCTCTGCTGGCTTTCCTCTATCTTCTGAGACAACAACCTTCAGGGCAAAATTTGGCAAGAAATGACGATGAGTCCGTTGCCGATGACCACGAGCATTCTAAGACTGTCAGCCTCTGGACTTTGTTCGTTAAGCTGCGGTTCCTGGCGTTCGCTGTGTTCGTCTGCTTTTTGATTTCTATGGTGTTCCCAGTTTATACCGCTGAGATCATGTCTGTCAACGACCCTGTAAGTTCACGGATCTACGATCCTAGTGTCTTCGTTCCCTTGGCATTTTTGGTTTGGAACTTGGGCGACTTAGCCGGGAGAATGTGTGTGGCTATCCCAGGAGTGTCCTTAGGACAGCATCCTCAGATGGCTGCCATTATGGCCATTGCCCGTGTTATTTTCATTCCCATGTACCAGCTCTGCAACGTCAACGGCCAAGGTGCTGCTGTCAAGAGTGACGTTTTCTATTTCCTTGTACAGTTCCTGTTTGGTGCAACCAATGGGTACCTGGGGACAAGCTGTATGATGGGCGCTAGTCACTGGGTTGTTGCCGATGAAAGGCCGGCTGCTGGTGGATTCATGAGCCTGGTTCTTGTTGGTGGACTCGCTGCTGGGAGCTTGTTGAGTTTCTCTGTTGCCAGTGGTTGATTTCGGTGCCATGTAAATTTGTTTTCAGCTAGTAGACCCAGATATAACGAATGACGAGCCATGAAAATTCTTCCATTACTTGACCTCAGCATGAGCACTCCTTTGTTAGCTGGCCCGTTGAGTCCTTTAATGTAGCCCCTGTTTTCCGTTTGACTGGAAGCCCTAAGTTGAGACTCCAAGTCGAAGTTTGCCGGCTGTTACCTTCGCGTTTCAATCGCTCTTAGACACACAAGTCAATTGGGACTCTAAACGATCTCCTCTAACAGTTCCCCATGATATGACGCCCCCCAATCAACTCCTATCGTAAATCTCGTATTATCCCATCTGCCGTTTGCCCACCCCTGGTCCCCGTTTCTTCGTCCTTCGCCTCTCTCCTCTTCTCTTCTTCTCTCCCCCACACCGTTCCCTCTTTTGATATTTGTTTTTTTCAGTGTCTTTCAGTAAGAGCAACATCCCTAGATGTCTTTGGTCGTATGTCTTACAGTATCTAGTTGTTCATGATGATTTTCGATTCCTTGGCTATGGGCGGCCGGTGCCATGCCCTAGCTGTCCCCTCGTTCTGGGGTCTACTGAGTGGACTCCTTGCTTTGGTAAGTGCTGAATATACATGATCAGGTATTTAAGGAGTGTGTCACTCATTTCAATCGAATATTACAGCTGTGCGTTTACTATCTGGGCTGGATCATCCACACTCTCTGCTTCCACCCTCTGAGTGGCTACCCTGGACCCAAGCTGGCTGCCATCACTCCTTTGGCTCACCTCATGTGGGACATCCAGGGTAAGCAGCACTCGACCATGAAGAGTCTCCATGACAAGTACGGGGACGTGGTCCGTATTGCCCCGAATGCTCTCGTTTACCGCGCCGCATCCGCCTGGAAGGACATATACGGTCACCGCAAGAAGGGCCAAAAGGTCTTCGTCAAGGATCCGGCCTTGTATGAACCCACTCCCAACGGTGTTAATGCAATCATCACAGCCAATGAGGATGACCACTCCCGGATGCGCCGTTTGCTGACCCACGCCTTTTCCAACAAAGCCCTGCGCGAGCAGGAAGAAATTCTCCAGATGTACGCCAGCATGTTCATGGAAAAGCTCAAGGGTCTCATGGGCAGCGCCGTATCCCAAAACATTGACATCACCTGCTGGTTCAACTTCACCACCTTCGACCTCATTGGCGATCTCGCTTTTGGAGAACCCTTCGGCTGCTTGTCAGCCAGCACATATCACTGGTGGGTTCGAATTATCCTGGATGCCGTCAAGGCAAGTGCCTACCTCAAGGTATTTTGGTACTACCCTTTCCTCATCCCCTTGGTTCGTGTCCTGGTCCCCAAGCACCTTCTCCAGAAACGCCAAGCCAGCTTCGACCTGAGCGTCGAGAAGGTCCGGCGTCGTCTCGCCCTGGGTGCTACCCGCCCCGACTTCACTTCATATATCCTTAAGCATTCCAAGGATGGAAAGGGCATGTCGTCTGAGGAGATGGACGCAAACTCGGCGGTCTTCGTCCTGGCCGGCAGCGAGACTACCGCTGCCCTGCTCTCTGGTGTGACATACTACCTTCTGCGCAGCCGTGATAAGTACGCGCGCTTGGTCCGGGAAATTCGTGGTGCTTTCGACAAGGACACTGACATCAAGCTGTCCACCCTCGTGGACCTCCCGTACCTCAATGCTGTCCTGACTGAGGCGATGCGCATCTACCCGCCTATTCCTTCCATGCTTCCGCGCATTGTTCCCGAAGGAGGAGCAATGATTAACGACCAGTACGTCCCTGGAAAGGTAATTACAATATGCTGGTGTGTTTTGTCTGTGGACAATATCCGAGCATGGAACTCGTTCGAGAAAAGACAGTTCCACCGTCGCTATTCCCATCTGAACACCAAAACACAATTCCAATTCCACACCTCGATACTGACGACAGTTGAATACAAACAGGTCTCCGTTTCCGTCTCGCTCTACTCCGCCTTCCACGCCGCCTCGCACTTCAAGAACCCCGAGGCATTCGTGCCAGAGCGCTGGTTGAATGAGTCTGACGAGTACATGAATGACAAGAAGGAGGCCTTCCAGCCCTACTCCTACGGTCCACGCAACTGCCTTGGTCAACAGTAAGCACGCATTCCATTACTGCCTGCTCACTCCATCCGTGTTTTCACCTGAGCCATACCTGGCAGTGTGTGCTAATATTTCGTCTACAGCCTCGCGAACGCCGAAATGCGTCTCCTGCTCGCCAAGCTCTTGTGGAACTTCGACCTAGAGCTTCTTCCTCAGTCTCTGAACTGGACTGACCAGAAGTCCTTCTCGCTCTGGAGCCGTCCTGAATTGATGGTTAAGCTCTTCCGTGCCGGTACTGGATCTGCACTTTAAGCGCATGAATTTACAAAACGAACTGACGACATCTCCTTTTTACTACATACCCGATTGCGACGGATCGTTGTCTCAACTGCGGAAAAGCATGGGTCCGAAAAGCGTTTGTTGAGAACTTTGAAATGGCGTTTTCTTTCTTTCTGTCTCGGGGTTGCGGCTGGGCTGTTTGTTTCGTCCTCCCTGGGATTCAGCACATAACATGCATCTACTCACCCGCGGGTTATTACCCCGGTACAAAAGGTCGGAGGCATTTGGAAGTGGGCTTTTTCGCTAGAATAGAAAAAATTTAATACATAATCTGCTGTCAGAGGGTGGTTGTGGCGTCTCCTCGACCAAAAAAATGAATGAGGTTGTGTTTTTTCTCTTAAGTTAAGGTGCAAGTAGGTAGAGTTGAAGGTATTATATATGCAAGCCCCGTATACTGGTGACCTATCCAAAGTAATGCATGTTATATCCAAATGACAACTCCTAACCATGCAAATTACAAAATCCGTGTAACTCCCCGGTGTGCTAATGCTTTTCGTATACTAAGTGATTGTCAGAAAAAGTCTTGTTCACCCAGCCATTGCGAGTCCATCGCGTAGGCCACCAAATCCGCGGCGCAACACATGTCCTCATGTCCATGCTCCAAGTCGAGAAGTTCGAGGACAGCTTTGAGCCTGTCCTCTAATGTTTGCTTGAGTCGCGAGATACCAGTGTGCATGTCCTTTGTCTGTCTCTCCTTGACGAGGGACCCGGCCATGTTTTGGTCTTTCCATTTGGCGGTCTCCGGTTTCGGTGTGATCTTGTTGGGCGAGCAAGACGCAAGAGCCTTTCGCTGTGGCTGTGCAGGCGATGGTTCAGGTTTGCGGTTCTTGAAAAGACTCTGAAGTAGGAACAGTAGCCAGACCAAATTGGTGCGTGGGGAGTATTCTGCCCAAATGCCAGGGATATCCGCCACTTTTTCTCTTTCTATGGGACAACCAGTATAGAGAGTCGCACGCATACTGATTTTCAGTGTTAGTAAATTGTGTAAGAAATCAAATAAGCAGGCATTGGGCAACATACTATCGGTAGGTGTTTCTTTGCATGATCTCGTCTTCATCTTGGCCAATAGCATCGAACAATTGCTTCTTGTCCAAATCTGATGACGCAACCTCAGTGAGACCGGCGGGATCATCGGTTAAGAGTAGTTCCGCTCGAGAGAGCGAATAGTCGATAATGGTGGTCTCGAGGGAGCTGATTCCAAATCCACTGAAGGATGGCTGTCGTGCAACATCGAGTTCTGTGGGGGGATCCATGCAACCATCTTCCCGCGTAGAACGTATACAAATATTTCCCAAATGAAGATCTCGATGCTCGAACATAGCATACTCCTCTGCCCGGGCCAGTGCCATCGCAACTCCCCAGAAAATATCATAGATCTGGAAAATCGATGACCAAGCAAACTTCTCCAGTTCACACCCCGCATCGTCCATCTCCACAATTGCCCATAACTGCGTATCAGGATATGCTCTTTTGTTGGACGGGTTGGGATTCATGCAGTCGTCTTTGGTCTTCTTGTAGTGGTCCCATGCATTTTGGAAGGACTCTGGGAAACGACCTTGGACAACATGAATCTCTCTGAAGCGAGCAAAGCCAGGGATCGGGTCTAGATACTTGAGCATCTTGACCTCGGAAACAATCTCGTCAATGGCGGTGAACTTTTTGGATCCGGGACCGCTCTTTGCTCGCAGAGGCACGACCTTGAAGACTCCATCGCCATATGATTTCAGTTTCGCCAGTTTTGATTTTGACACTACTGGTCTACAAGCTTCTTCCCGTAGGTGAAGTTTATAGACTTCACCGTAGGATCCCTCTGCGAGTTTTGCGACGTCGAACATGTTTGCTGATCGCGAAGTCCATGAGCCGAACTTCTGAATGCCTTGCGCGGCAATTGGAGATAGCGCCTCATTCAAAATCGGGCGAACATAGTCGCTGGATTGGCTGTCATAAACAACTCCAGATGATTGTCTGGCCGCAATAATCTTTTTTCTTTCCGCTCTCCTTCTGTCGGAAGATGTACTTGGCTTTTCTCGATCCTCCACTGTGGACTCTGACGTCGGAGCTGGGGAATCTGTTGTGATTTTCAGGTGATTTTCTGAATCCTTCGTGCATATTCTGACCTCCGCCATCGTTTCACATTGCGTTGATTCTGGCTTCGCCTTCTCCGGGGAAGATTCGACGGAGGATTGCGTTGTCGGGGTGTCGGAGGTGTCCTCTACCGGAGATGGACTCGACTCATCAGATAGGATTTCCGACAACCCTTGATGCTGCTTGCTCTTGATTTTTTGAGGCTCTGCATGTTTTTCTGGCCGAGGGGTTGAGTCGTCATCGATTGTCACTTGGGCTAGTTTCGCTTGGAGGTTTTCCACGGGGTCGACATGTTGGGTCTTGGATCTGGTGTCCCTGGCCGGGCTCCCTTGGTCGAATACTGCCCTGGGGGCATTCGCTCTTCGTTTTCCGTACACTCGGCGCTGAGCCACCGACTTGGGTCTGGGTGGTTTGAGCTCCATTGGTGTCGCGTGACTTGAAACTGGCGAGTGTGACCGGGTTGACATTGTCGGGGGAGATCTATAAAACCCAGTATATTGGCCTGGTGTGTGGGATACCTGTGATGGGCGGGTTAGGATCTGTTCGATAGAGGTTAGGAAAGATGATCTGGGCCAAAAGTGATCGAACGTGTTGACGTTTAACCTAATTGGGTTTAGCGCAGTGTTGCTGCGGTAAAAGCATTCTGCCTTTGGCCTTTGGCCTTTGAAATTATATTGGACTGATGTATGTTGTATATTTCAATCGATATTGCTTTGATATATGGGACTATTAAATGCATAAGAAATATGGATGCCATTGCACATTGGAGGAAATATTTGGGGAGTTCAGTAGCAAAGCACAAGTCCGGGGAAAGAGTATAGTGATCCTACAACCCTGTATAGCTACGGTAGATATGTATAAGGGATGCAATTTTTATTTTCGTTTCATTTCATTTCATTGCTCTGATATTGACTGGGCTTTCGGAGTCTTTCCCTTACATCGCACATGAAACGTGGGACTCAGACCTTTGAAGATCTGCACCCCCGTGGCTGTTTCTGTACGTTGTACGGAGTAGTATGACACCCTTCAAGTTCAGAAACATATCCCGTGTCTTTCCCCCTTTCTCCAGATTCGCAAAGATAGTCATAAGAGATAGTGGATGGCCCAAACGGAAGAGTCCACTCCGTATGGAGTAGAGACACATGTATATGCAAGATAACCCCGAACGGTGAAGTGAATGGTCCAATATCATCCACAGTGGACATCAAACCGGGGCGACCCGGTTCCTGCAAGTCACATTGTGACGTACCGGCTATCCTTATAAGAAATATGTACAACATAAAGAAAAGAAAAGAAAAGAAAAGAAAAGGAAGAAATATTAGAGTGACAGATCCAATTAGAAAAGCTAAGTGAAAGAACAAGACGAAGAAAATAACGAAAATAAAGAAAAAAAGTCCCAAGCCGGAAGCACGCGCCTCGGGTGTGCGCTTTTGCCTCTTTTCCCTTTTTTTTCCGCCTCCCGCCTCTCCCTTCTCTCTCTCTTATGTTGTAGAGTCTCTCATCTAATGTTCTTTTAATACTTTCTAATACTTTCTCGATGCTTGGGCATGGCGTTCAACTTCAACTGGTCGCCGATGGCGGACGCGAGTTTTTACACTCGCGCCCAAGATCTGCTCACTGCCGCCCTCAATAAATCGCCAAAACCCCCCATAATCGTCGACGATATTCACGTCACCGAGTTGAACTTGGGATCCATTCCCCCGGAACTCGAGATTTTGGAAATCGGTGACTTGGCCGAAGATCGCTTTCGCGGTATCTTTAAGATGTCATACACTGGCGACGCCTTTCTCACCTTAAGGACCCGAGTTCAGGCAAATCCACTCAATACCTTCCTCCTCACACGACCAACTTTCGGCTCGCCAGTACCTCTTGCTGCAGCGTACGTCTTTAGTCGCACTTCTCTCCTTTAACTCTAACCTATCAGATGTATTTGCTGACATGCGATTCTAGTACCCCGCTCACTATACCCCTACAAATCACCCTCTCCGACTTCAAACTCTCTGGATTCGTCATACTAGTTTTCTCAAAGCAAAAAGGAATCACAGTCGTGTTCCGTAATGATCCGCTTGAGTCGCTCAAGGTTTCGTCGACCTTCGATTCGATCCCGTTCGTGCGCGACTTCCTACAAAAAGAAATCGAAGCTCAGCTTCGGATATTGTTTATGGACGAGCTCCCAGCCATCATTCATCGACTGTCGCTCCGCTTGTGGGTTCCAGAATATCGCACAGGGGAGGAAATGAACGACGAGACCGATAACACAGCCAAGTCAAGCGAAGGCCCTGGCCAAGATCCTCTAGCTAGCCCGCCACAGGATCCCGTCGACTCTCTCGGAAATGCATTGAATGAATCCGAAATCGCATCGCTTTCTTTAGATTCATCGGTCGAGACCCACTCTCTCTTCTCGCAAAAGAACCTCCTTCGCTTGGCCGCTCTAACAGATTCGCAACGTACCCTGTCCTTGTTCACTCCCTCGATCCAGGAAGTAGTATACCGAGCATGGACTTCTCCAACCGATACTAGCGAATTCCCTTCGAGCGTGATCTCACCACTAAGCCCGACTCTTTCGCGAACGCAGTCCCAAATGGGAAGCATGTCTTCCCTTCACGAAACCGCCAGCAATGCCTCCATGCAAAGTCGACCCTCCATGTCCACCCATTCATTTGGTACTAGCACCTATGGTTTGAGTCTAGGCGCTGGACGCCATTCCAAAGCCCACGCCCGGAAACGCAAGAAGCGAGTTGTGGATCTGCGCCCCAAGACAACCGATGACGCTATGAGCGTCAGCGATGAGAGTGTCATGACCGAGTCGTCCAGACCCCCGTCTATCGCCTCCGCGCCTCTGCCTATTGTAAATGAGCCGTCGGATGACCCAGTCACACCACCTCTATCCCCCGAAGTCGACTCCCACTTGCCCATTATCCCCGAAAGGCATTTGTCCAGCTTCTCCCGCCCAATACGTCGGGATAGGGACTTATCATACTCCAATGAGACTATCCGTGGACCTAAAGCAGAGGATGTGGACGCCACCCCTCGTGCTACTATACGTGGTTATCCCCAGGAGAAGGCTGAGGCGGGGCCGTCTAACAACCAGCGACCACCGTTGCCTGCGACTGTTCTTCCGTTCTCCAAGGATGAGAACGCCAACAACGAAAGCGTTGATTCTGTCCTGGTCGAGAGACTCGCCGGTGAAATCGCTCGTCGGATGCGCGAGGACAAGCTTATGACAAATGCATGCAGCGGCTTCTGGAGCCGCCAGCATGAAGACAGTCCTCCTCCGGCGTACGGCCACTGAGCCTCACATCCATACATTTTCTACTCGAGCAACCCTTGAGCATGACCGTTACGATTTCCTTACTTTTCTTTTCCTTACTTTTTCTTGGTTCCTCTTTTGTTCTTTTTCTTGGGCTAAACTGATATTTCTTTGGAGCGGGATTGTACAAAACTGGGTTCTGTCATGGTACAGCTGGCGTTGAGTTCTGTTCGGGGGTTTCATTTTTACATGATACCACTCTCATTAGCCATTATTATTATTTTGTATTTCTTATTTTAGGGCGGGTTATGTCCCTAGAGAAGGTCGGATGGATATCTGTTTAAATTATATGTCTCTTTCGTTCCTCAACTCTAAATACCTCCGATGCGGGTAAAAAAGCTGGAGACCGCGCTAAACCCGGGAGGAACTTAGCTCCGCACCGGACATCTCTCGATTCCTTCCCTCCTTTCCCTTCCATCCATATCACATCAATTCCAATATGGCGGGCATGTTCAAGAACGTGTTTGGCTCCCAGGAGGCTAAGCCCGATGATGGTATGTTAATTGATATATTTCAATTGCTAAGCTGACCCTAGTAGACTTCGCCGACTTCGTGGATAACCCGTCGCCTGCCTCACTCGTCGCCGACTCGACCATCGCCCCAGCTGCCAACACACTGGCCGCTAAGACCGTCCCTTACACGGCCTGGTACCGAGTATGGGAGAGGACATCCCCGAGCGATTTCAAGCAGGAGGCAATGATCATGCCTGTCATCCTCTTGATTATCCTCTTCCACCTTTGGGGAACGCGCAAGAACCGAAAGAGGGCGAGGGACTGGGCGCAGGCCCACGGACCTTCTCTTCAGAAGGAGTTTTCCGTCGTCGGATTTGATGGAATCGCCCGACCGGCTGCCGTTGAGCTCACCAACCCCGAGTCGCTGCTGAAGGAGAGGTCTGCCTCCGAGTTCGCCTCGTATGCGACTGGCCGCCAGAACGTTGCCTTCCTCGATGTCAATATCAAGATGCCTAAGCGATATAACCCTATCACCTTCATCATGGAGTATGTCTTCAGCTTCTTCTTTGAGAGCTGGGAGCCCCCCGTTGAGAAATACGAGGCTCTAGCGTATGCTTTCGATGGTAAGGAGAAGGACCTGGTTCCCGTTCTCGCTAAGGATTCTGCTCTCGTCAAGGATTCTGCTCCCGTCAAGGTGCCTAGCTCGACTTACGACGGCTTCATCTGGGCTGTTGTTCACAAGAGCCATATGCGCAAGTTCCGCAACGACCGCTATGATGCCTCTCTCACTTTTTCTAAGGATAACCCTAAGCTCCCCTCGTGGGTTACCGTGATGACCGAGAGTGCCGAGATTAGCGATACCCTCCTCAACCCGGAGTTGATCGAGGCTATTGAGCAGGCTGGCAATGACTTTGAGTACTTGATCGTGACGGACCAGCCTATCGATAGACCCACTAAGTAAGCAGCCTTAGTGTGAGATTTTAACTAGTGCGTATTGCCTTACTAACGAATGTGTGTTCTAAGGATCGACGAGACCATTCCTAAGAAGCGCATCCAGCTCTCCGCTAACCTCGCCTCCTCCCCGTCCGGCTATACCTCTACCCTCCCTCTGTTCAACCAGTTCCTACGCTTGTCCGATAAGCTGGTCGCCTCCGCCCACTTCCGTGGTGAAGTTATGCGCAAGGTCCGTAATGCCCGCGAAGAGGAGATCAAGAAGCTGCGCCGTGTCGACGAGGAAGAGAAGGCCGAGGAGCGCCGCATTGCCGCCGAGAAGATCAAGAAGGATGAGCGTGAGCGCATCCTGCGTGGATTGAGCGCCGACGAGCAGCGCAAGTTCCTTGAGCGTGAGGCTCAGAAGGGACAGAGACGCCAGGCGAAGAAGAGCACCCGGAAGGGTTAGACGGGTGTCTTTGCTACTCCTTTCTGTGGGAAAGATGCGGGTTGAATGTCTTATCCTGCCCTTTTGATACCTTTCTAATTTGATGTATTCGTATTTACTTGTGGAAGATATAATGTCTACCATAAAACTGGGGATGCAATGTTCAAACTTTCAGCCATATTCAATATGGAGTATGTTCAGGTTATTGAGTTCTGTGATTCGAATCCCAGGAAGCAGCGTAGCAGGCCTTGCAACCTCACACCTCGCCAACATCTCAATCTCACCACGCCAACCAGCGTCAACAGTCATTCCAACCATCCTTATATACTCCGACCTGGTTCATTCATTTACAATGTATTTCCTCGTCCCCCTAATTCCATTCCTCCTTTCGGCTATAACTCTATCCCAAGCCGCTCCCGCAGGAAACAGTATCAACACCGATACAACCACCAAAACCACCAAGACTGCCCAGCTCAACATCTCCAACTTACCTGTCGGAGCCATAATCACCCACTGTACTATTCCAGGCACAATCGCCCTCACTTTCGACGATGGCCCGTACATCTACACACCCCAGATACTAGATATACTCGCCGAACACGGTACAAGAGCAACCTTCTTCCTCAACGGCCATAACAGAGGAAACATCGATACGTCACCCGAGGTAGTGCAGCGCACATTGGCGGAAGGACACCAGCTAGGATCTCATACGTTCGTTGATACCACCCACTAAGCTACCCTCTTTCCTTCCCCAGCCCAGTCCAGTCTAAGCACCAACATACACTAACTGGATAACCAGATGGAATCACCCCTCCCTCGACACCCTCTCATACCAAGAAATCGTACAGCAGATGACACTCCTCGAAGAAACCTTCATGCGCATCCTAGGCTTCTTCCCGACCTATATGCGCCCCCCATTCCTCAGACATACGCCCGTCGTCCTCGGCGCCATGGCTGATCTGGGATACCACGTTATTGGGGCTAGTGTTGATACGAAGGACTACGAGAATGATAACCCTGATACGAATTGGATTAGCTTTGAGAAGTTCTTGAGGGAGGTTGATGCTGGTGGGACCATTGTGTTGGCGCATGATTCGCATCAGCATACGGTCGAGATTTTGGTGGATAATATGCTTGCGTATGTTAAGAGGAGGGGGTTGAGTGGTAGGTTTTTCTTTTCTTTGTATTTTTCTATATTTATGGATTGAGGCTAACGGGTTTCGCTTATAGCTGTTACTGTTGGCCAATGTCTTGGTGATCCGTCTGAGCATTGGTATCGTGCTGGGAGGTAGATGGATGGTGTTTGTGGGAACTGGGGTTTATTTCCTAGTTGTCCTGGTTGTCCTACTTGTACTGTGTGATTGTCCCTTGATATTCATACTTGAGCCAAGGGATGTGTGCTCCTAGGTTCCATTGAACTCATAAGTCATCCTTGATGCAGACGTTCCGCAGACATACGTGCCTGGCCAATGTAATCCCTAGGATAACGATGTGCGCCTATTTTCATATGAGAGCTGGTGCTTACGGTCCTCACTGTAGTGCGAAGGCCAGGGGTCAAATGCCTGAACATTTTGTGTCTGATTTATACAAAAAGAAAAGATATCAAAAGACGAAAGCTGTAGGAGTGTCGTACTCTTTAAAACAGGTACAGAGATGAAGCTTTTCCTATACAAATCTCCATCTTCATCCAATTCCAGTTGAAGCCAAATTTCAAGGTGACGCCAGCACTACCTCTTACATTGTTAGCCAAAGCCTACCAACCACTTTGCTTCTTTCCTTCTCTTCCCCTTTTTATTTCTCTCTCCTTTCCCTTCCAACCCAACATTTTGAACATCATGACCCGAAAAGCCTCGCCTGCCTCGGCGGGGCAACACTCGTCTACGGTGTCTTAGAGTCCCCGGTCTTGGAATGGCTCTCCCAAGGACAAACCTTCAGTCTCCAAAGATCCGTTCTCAGACCGGCTGAAGGACTCTCCCCGGAGTGTCTGGTCTTGGAACGGCTCTCTGAAGGACGAAGATCCGTCCTCAGACTAGCTTAAGGACTCTTCCCTGACCTTGAAATAGATGTATCGTGACGCACAGGACTCTTTGAGACCGGGTGAAGTGGTCGAGTGCTGGTCACTTATAGCAAAGAAAGCACAAAGACATGCCGGGCTTTCAATCCCTTTGCCAAAGGTTCCTGTTGGTAAAATGTGGTGGAATGAGGAGGTTAAGCCGTGTTCCACATAGAACACGGGATGAATCACCCCACGTGGATATCCCCTTCTCCAGGAGTCTCCCTCCCACAATGAGCTGGTAAGTACTTCGCGGCTAGGCTATATATTAATCACCTACCCTTTCCTTTGTGACCACATACTAAAACCTAATAGTAAAAATGTTGGAAATAGTTCAGGGAGCAGCAGCATCTACTGTACTCCGTACTGGATCAGGTCTCCGCATCCAACAACCACAGACAATGGCCCTTGAACCTAGAACGTAAAACCCACATGATCTCTCGACCAATCCTATACGACCAAAAGCAGCACCGAGCTAGCGGGCGTGCAGGCTACACCCTCTGGTGCGGTAAAACCCGTGGACTGTCGAATATCAATTTGGTTATCATTGAAGCCAAAACGCAGGGCACGGTGCCAGATAAAGAACCCGAAATCCTGGGATACATGGGTATGCCTTGATGCCTATGTCTAACAGTACTCTTCTAAATATTCTTTTTTCTCCTAGACATCGTCCACCAAGAGCGCAAAGCCCTGGGAAAGACCAATACGGTTGCTTACGGGATGGTTAGTGACGGAGAAGAATTTTGTTTCTACCAGATAGACGATTAGAACAAGGTATGGTCCAATGATCCAATTACTACTGGGGACAATTGTCTGATTTATGAATAGTGGAGGTCAACTGGCAATTTCTACGAATCACCAGAGACTATAGCAAAGTAGTTGATCTCCTCACGTGCATTATGCAGGAGGCCTTCGTGTCCAAGGATGTCTCGGCAGAGGATGACCTCATGGCAGACGTTGGGCTTGCTTATACTTTCTGATCCCTTTTCTGTTTGGTTTGGTTCTTTTTCTTCTTGCTTCTTGCCTATTGTTTCTGTTTATATGTTTAACTTCGTATCGAGATACCTCAGGGAGTTCTGTCAAGCCTCTCCCAAGCTTAGAAAAGAGGAAGAACATGGCACAGGCGTACAGCTAGGGTGTTTGAGATCAGATATTTTGATGAAGCTCCGATGCTTCGTTCAATCATCTTCCTATCCCTTTATCCAACATGAGAAGTACATGCCTCGAATTCAAACTATGTTGAGGCATCAAAGTCAATTAATGTGACCTTGAAAGTTATAGCACGCCAAGTACTAGGGATATAGATCAGTCATTTTGATTCTTAGTCTCTCATTAGACACTTGCCTGATTGGCCATGGATATAGAATAACCGCTTAGTGTCATTTAATGCGAACTACCTGATCTTTGCATGCACAGATCTGAGACTCATAGAAATGGTAAATATGATTCATTGCTTACATGCAGCTTGTTAGACCTCTCTTTGTTCTTTTGAGATCACCTCTATACCTTTGTCCCTTTGTCTCTATCAACCTATTTAGAGAGCTTCGTAGCAGACACAGTTCTATCGCTCTTCTCCTAGCCTCCCATTATTAAGCTTTTCTTTTTTTCTTTTTTTCATACAAGATATAAAGCAATGGTAAGGTTCGAGAAAGATATGTATCAATAAAATATGAGAGTGAGCTGACCTGACTATCGTTTAATATATAAACAAGAGTCCCGGAACTTCCTTTCTACTTTGGCCAAAATCACTTCCTACTACCCATCCATCACGTTAGACAACGTTGTCTTCTTTTTGTCTCTCAAAACTCTACATTATTTGGCACTTGCTCCCTACTATAGCCTTTGATTAGAGTATCTCAGGCACTGCTTGGATACATGGGTAAGTGGCTTCTACTATCTTTGTTTTCAAGACTTGGAGTACATAATCTAACTCACTCAAAGGATGAGTATATCGAAGACGCAAAGATCTCGAGACGAGAACATAGCACAAATGGCCAAATCGGCGAGCATTTCGGGACCACATTGGCGTATCACTGTATCTTCAGCTACTGCCTCAGTCTTTCGAAACTCGATTTCGCCTTCAATAATGGCTGCTTCTACTAACGAAAAGGAACCACATTCGCTCTTCAAAAATCGACTTGCATTGCGGATCAAACCTCAACGAAAGCCAGTTTCAGGCCTTATGTGCGGACTGGTCGCAACCCGCTAGGAACCAGGTCGAGACATCCAAAGCCAAAATCCATAAGCTCGGCCTTCGTCGCGAATACCAAGACATCAACCTGTGGCTCAGTCAATTCCACCCATTCCAGAGTTACCTTGATCATGTTAGGAACAATCGGCGGACTCCTCCCTGGAATATCGGAGACTCTAGATCAGCGGCCACCGGGGCTGGGATAATGGAGATCCCACGAAGGAAACAGGAACCTGTGATAGCAGCTGTGAACGCCAGAAGAAACCGAAACCTAGACGAGGAACGGTATTATTACCTACATTCCCGCCACAACCCAAGGAAGATACCCATAGACGGCGAAGAAGACGAATCCAACCGTCTATAACGTTGCAGCAGATGGACAGTACTTCATCTTTCTCAAGATCAACGACCAACAGCAAATGTCTCTGAATTTGCTATTGATGGCACTGGTTGTCATCATTGCTCGAATACTCTGTTTCATTGCAATCAAGGCTGGCCTTGGGGGGGGGGGGGGCGGGGAGGGGG
>CAJVRC010000908.1:60584-131705 GCA_911456345.1 Penicillium egyptiacum
CAATTCCAGTCTAGTGGCCTTCCTCATTTCTCTCGCGGCCAAACATCCCTCCATACATAGCCGTTGGACCGCTCATCGGAAGCCACTCAGGACCCAATTTGGCAATGGCGCAGAAATGGAGGCCCAAATCCACGGATAATTTGGGGAGGAAGATGGGCCCATAAAGATAATCCTCGCGGCCAAAGCAGGACTACGAGATTGCCATGAGCCCCAAGTGTCTATACAGGAGAAGGCGGAAGTAGTTGCCTTGCTCATGACGCCGGAGGTGGACCCTAAGCGGTAAGACTTTCCTTTCAATACCCAGCCTCAGCTATGTTGTACGGTGCCAATACTACGTGGTAGGGAACAACCTCGCTGGCACTACTGAAACCGCAGCGGCCGACACGGACAACGATATTCCAATATTATACGCAATTGTACCACTTTATTTTGAATATAATTAACATTGCATTGCAGGATCAGTGAACTTTGAATTTCTGTCTTGTATGGTAGGGTGTAAGAATTAGAGTTCGAGGGACACACTTGCCTACCTAGGCATGTATGATATTCTTTCCTTCAACCCTAGCAACTAGCATCACAGGCTTAGAACTTTGTCCATATAGTAAAAAGAGGCTATCGTGTATAGATGACGTAGCTATATTCTCACATGAGGTCAGAAGCTCAAGGCACGGGGGAAGTCAGGATGGCTGGTAACAGGTACATGATCAGGCATCAAACCAATGAGACAAACAGGACCTGAGAGGCAAGGTTCTGACAGTCATTCCACGAGGTGGACGACCTTCACTCCAGTCAGGCCAAGACTGGGCATCGATATAGATATCCAGAATAAACGATTGGGTGCTTCCATAGTAACCCCATAAGACAGGCCCCGCGAATTTGTTCTCTTCGGGCACTGTGAGTTACCGGAGCTATGAATCATGTTCTGACAGACGCCTAATTGTCATCAAACCACTCAGGAGATCTCCCAGAGACGGACATAAAACCGCTTTGGAACCTGCAACCAGGTGAGAGAGAGAGAAAGAAGAAGCCATGATCTTTCAATCTAGCAAAAACAAGCCTTTTATAGGCTATCAGCAGACAGGGCCCGTGGAATGGGTATCCACAGGAGGTCAGATTATCTCAAGAGGTATACAATGGCCGCATACTTGAAATCTGACACGTTTTGCATGGTTCAGGGAGACGCCTCTCCTGGGAAAGACAAGCAAGCAACGGTCTTTATGCTAGGCACATGCGAGTTGATCACAGTTCTGGTTTATAGTATAAGTAGCTTTTCGATGTGCGGTGCTGACTATCAAGATGAACAGGGTGATAGATGAGGATTTTCAAGGCTAGGTAGGCGTAGAGATTTTGGTAGCTAGTAACAGCCAGAATGGATAGTGAGTATAAGATATAAAAATATATAGTAGGTAGTAGTATAGTAGCAAGAAGATTCGTCAGGGAGGAGGATCCACTACTTTATAGTATGTGGCACATTTGGATATGTTTGCGCAACAGAGCAACGGAACGTGCTACAATTTTGGGCTAATGTGAAGTTGATAGAGAAGATCAGCTTCTCAGATACCAGCCAAGCCCAAAAAAAGAACCGGAAACATTTTGGCATTTGCTTGATTTACTTGATTTATACTTAAAAAAGTGAAGAACTCGGTCAACTAGAACCAAAAACCCAGTCAGATACAATAACAGCGATAGTCGAAACCTATACAACTGTCAGTCAATCTATATCAAGAACCCAAAGACTTGAATACCCACCAATGAAATATCCACTCCAGGCATTACAATAACATCCATAGCAGGTCGATATCCCTGCCTAGAGCCTCTCATCAAAGCCAATTTCTCATTATGATGAATACTCTCCCGGACTTCAGCAACCTTCCTATCCCCATCAACAACATCAAAAAGCGCCAGCGCATTCCCATGCCGTTCAATATGCAAAGTAAGCATTTTCTCATCTCCGCGCTTCCCCTGAAAAGCAGCCGCATTCTCGAACGAAAGATCAAAATTCCCAAACGAAGTGTTCCCCAGCGTCCATCGCGGAGCGCCAGTAGCTATAGTCGCAGTATCACACCCGGGCAAGCTAACCGACCAACTATTCGTCCACGACCATTTCCGATGTAGCTCGAAGAGCGGCAGACCCGAATCATCGCGGAACTCCCGACACGAGCGATCGGTGTACTTGCGACCCGTCACCGTGAACTGTGGCGTTCCATCCTCTTCGGTGATCTTATATGCGAAGGCGGACTGGGGACTGCCGAATGGTCTGAGCACGAGTGTTGTTTTTGAGCGCGCTATGTATTGGTTGCGGAAGGCGATGTCGCGGTCTGGTGAGCGGAGGGTTTTGCGGGGCTTGGAGGAATATGAGCGTGATAGTCGGGAATTGGAGTATAAAGCGTAGGACATGGTTGTTGGTATGCCGTGTTTATTCGCAATACGTGCTGGGATCATGCGGGGTGCCTCTTATACCTCCAGGGCTGGATTGCATGTGTGTATCTTGCGCTACTTATCCCTGTTGCGGCATTTGTCTCGTCCAATGCCGGATGATCTCACTGATTGCTGAGCCACATGCCAAGAAATATACGTGAAGCTATCCCCCTTAGCTTCAGCGGGGTAAGTGGAACGATGACTTGTGGCTACATCCGGTCTCGAACGATGCATTTTGATTGATAGCATCGATT
The DNA here is from genome assembly GCA_911456345.1 of Penicillium egyptiacum. NCBI lineage: Eukaryota > Fungi > Ascomycota > Eurotiomycetes > Eurotiales > Aspergillaceae > Penicillium > Penicillium egyptiacum. The sequence goes on from CAJVRC010000908.1 coordinate 63,257, forward strand.
CAGCCACTTTTATCTCTCGAATGTCAATCTCTCGGTACTTAGAGAACTATCCCATTCAAAATCATATAGAAAACAACTTGGATGTGTTGCCTGAAGTACATAGGCCCCTGCCCAGGGTGGACCTCGGGAGCCAGGGCTGGCGCCGGTGCCCGTATATGCTGAGTCATGCTCCACGGCTCCTGGGCAGGGCTGACCTCCCTCTGTTAGGCATCCTTGAATATCATTCACTGATTACTCGAATATGGCTGGAAAATTCGCCGTCAAATCTCTGGACCACTTGGTCCTAACAGTTCGCAACATTCCCAAAACTGTGGCATTCTATACTACCTACCTCGGCATGCGGCATGAGATCTTTACCTCGCCATCTAACCAATCCATTCAGAGGTAACCCCTCTTTTTCTTTTCTTTTTCTTTTCTTTTCTTTTCTTTTTTTTTCTCCCAACAATCTTAGCGAATCTTTGAAAGGGACTGATGATAATAGACATGCCCTCATCTTTGGCTCTCAGAAAATAAATCTCCACCAATCGGGCAAGGAATTCGAACCCAAGGCCCAGGACGTGATGCCAGGAAGTGCCGATTTGTGCTTCTTAACAGACGAGAATGTGGAAAAGGTTCTAGAAGTGTTCCAGGATGCAAGAGTTGAAGTATGTACACTCTGCTTTTCTCACAAATGGTGTAGATGAAGACTAACCTCTACAGATTCTGGAGGGCGCCGAGGTTGTAGAAAGAACCGGGGCCGTTGGGAAGATTCGCAGTGTATACGTGAGAGATCCTGATGGGAATCTTATTGAGTGAGCCTTCTTTTTCCTTTTCTCTTGGAGTACCAAGTTGATTAACCCCAGCTGCAGAGTGTCGAACTATGTTTGATGAACCCACCTGGGACTTATAGTCACACAGACCTTTTCGTTCCCTTTTGATCCCGTAACTTTTTATACTCCATCTATAAGGAGATTGGGACAAATTCCAGTTCTCACGAACAAAGTATTCAGACCTTCTTAGAATTGATCCAGGCAACTGGATCAGACCTTAGCCCTCATTTTTGATCCGGTTTTCATTATACGAGCAGCCACCAGGACCAACCCGCCTAGAAAGAAGCTCAACCCGCCCCAGATCTGCGCTCCAATGTAGCAGTCGGCCCTAGCAATGAGAGCTCCACCGAGAGGCGGACCAGTCAGACAGGCAAAACTCACAATCGTAAAGCCCATACCGATGCGGACTCCGGTTTTGCTTAGGTCGTGTTACTGGAGATTGTTGATGGCCAGAGGCCCTGCACACCATTGGAAAACATGCCGAAGCACGGCAAAGACGTACAGGTCTGCAGTCAAATGGACGGGAGCCCAGCAAAACTTCGTCACACTAGCAGCCAGGGTAAGGGAATGACGGTGCTGAGAGGTCCATACTTGAGATCGGCCAAATAGGCAGGGATTAGACGACCGACTATTCCCGCTCCATTGGTTACAATGATCAAATTGTTAGATTCCGAGTATGTCAGGCCGAGAACATCGCGGGCAAATGCACCAATGTAATAGAAGGCGAAGTATAACCCCCAGAAATTCTGGAACATGCCCAGACAGAAAAGCACGTAGGTAGGTTCCTTGAATGCCAAGCATTCAATGAGGGCGCCAGCCTTGCACGGGGGTAGTCGAGTTTGCAACAGCAGAATAGCAGGGATGCTCGTACCGAGCAAACCCCAACACCCTAACCTCCAACCGAATCCGATCGTCGGCAGGAGAGCCTTCACCAAGCCGGGAAGAAACATGCCTCCAATCCCACTCCCAACCAGACGAAAGGCCAAGGCAAACCCTCCGCCCAGAGAAGTAGGTAGCGACCAGTCCCATAACGGGGCAGAACTGCAGGGAACTGCAGGCCACTGCCAAGGCCTGTGCAGATACCTTGAGCGAGAAATAGCTGCCAATAACTTGTCGAGAATGAGGTCATGAAGACCCCGAGGAGCTGCAAAAGGACCCCGGCAAAAAGACTGAGTGAAGAAGCCCGCGTCTAGGGCCCGACCGGAGAATGCCCCGACAAAAAAATGAGGAAAGCCTGTACGGATCCAACCCATGAAATAGCTGATGCTGAAACGCCAAGCGTTGATTTGTAGTAGGCCTGGGACACGCCGAAGGTGACAATGTAACCCCAGGAGCTAAACACCACTAGATGGTCCATCACGGCTTGTGTCCATGCTTTCAACCCTCCATCGGGCGGGGGTTCAATGTGGGAAGATTGTCGGTGCGAAGACTCGGGGTCTCCATCATTCTCTATCATAGTGGTGTAAAGTGCAGTGCAGTATGAATCATGCAATGTTGAGAATAGTTAATTAGGATGATTGGAACTTTTGTGTCCCATTGCGGTGTTTTGAACTGGAAAATACGCCGAATGACTCAAAGTGTTGGATTCAAGAAGCAGTTGCTACCCACGATAACGGCTATATCCACTGGTGAATTTCCGAAGGGTGCTCTAGTGCTGGACGTGATATATATAATACTTAAGGATAGACGGAGGGTTTATTATTGTTGGGGCTACTGGGAACTGAGCAACTGGAAAATCAAGAAGAAGAAGAAGCTCTGCATTCAATCTCAAAGGAAAGGCCTTTTATAAAGGCCACAAAGAGCAAACAAGAAAGGCTCAGTGTGAAAACCAGGCATCCATGCATGGGGAATGGGATCATCCAACAATTATTTTGTGCATTCGGGCCACCCCGGAGATCCATCTTACATCCCAAGCACCGGCTGATCGACAGGCTCCATTATTTACCCAATCCAGCTGTCTGGGGCTGTCTAGGTACTTGTTTTAGCCTTTAGACTCCATTTTCTCGGCTCACCGGCCTTTCGCGGTGTTGGGACTTCACAGATTATAATGACATTGAAGTATTCAGATATATCAGCTTCGTGACGTTGCAGGTGAAACCGAGAGCATTATTGGCCAATTGAACTCAGCAATGGACTTAGTAGAATTATGCTCCCACCAAGGTACCTCGTAGCCAATTGTAGCAGTGGCTGAAGAAAAATCTCAGCTGAATAAAATTTAATCGTTGGTATTAGGTGTCCGCATCTATACATTGTAGACGTGCATCAACATCAACACCATTTGAACACCCGAGGTCATCAACTCGGTGATTATTGACCATTGTCAGCAAAACTTCGGCTACCAAAGAAGGATCTGGGGTGCACTTCTACCATTTGCGATGATTGGCTTGGGACTATCAAGTTTTAAAGGCATCACAGACGGCTTATATTGACTCAGCATATTGCTATGTTGGCTGTGTATTGGCTATTTACGTTTGGAATTCATTGAATATTCTTCCAGCCTTTTATTGACTTCGTATGTAGTATAGTATAGACTTCTTGTAGACCTATAACAAGATCCTAGGTGCTTGGTAGAATCATAGAACGGAATTACAAAAACCGACCCTTTTACCTGACCAATTAGCTAATGTCAAACATTCTCCATAAAAATTTGGCGGTCGTTACTCCTTACAGGGTCACAGTTTATGCGGAATGCCAATCTCAATATCAATGACGACATCGTGGATCAGCCCTGAGCAGGATAGGGCCGCACCCTCTCTGCCCTCTCGCGTAAACAGTTGACCGGTATAAAGTATCTGAAAGGGTTAATCATGGCCCCTGCAACTTCCAACAAATAGCACAAATCTCCCCGAATCCCCGAAAATGTTTTGGATTTGCCCAATCCGTCTCCAGGGTATCCTCTTTTGATATGGAACGGCTTTTTAAATATGAGATCTTGATGATATACATGAAAAGGTTCTATAACATAATGCTGTTCGTCCCAATATACAGCTTTTGGAATTCAATCCCCAATCCCAATATCAAAATCGAAAATCACCATCTAACAGGTTCAGGATAATTGTTCCGTGATGGTCCCCCGTTCTTGGGCGGGGCCGGCTAGCTCAGGTACGCGATGCACTTCCATTCTGTTAATTCTACATTCCAATTCCTCTTTTTTTTTTTCTCTTTTTGGCACGCAATGACGATATTCTATCCATGGCTTACCATTTATGGTGAAATTTGATACCTTATATGTTTCAAGACGGGTTTCTGAGTGCCGATTTTACCTTGTGTTTTGCAATTTGTGTCTTAGTTATGTGTCCATGCTAACTCAAGCGAAGGCTCTAGGTATCTTGTTGTAAATGAGGCTTGATTCTTCAATGTCATTGTAATGTTGGCGACATTCAAAGAACAATATGGTGTAGGGGTACATGTTTCCCAACTCATTTGGGCATACGTTACCCCGGTCGGCCCATCTTTGCTAGATAGTTGCTGAATAGCTTCAATTACTACTCATTTCTTCGGTTTATATTTCTTCCTACTATATACTCTCTATAAAGTAATTGACTTGATGATAAACCCAGTTGCTGATTGCTGATTGCTGATTGCTGATTAACTAACTGCTGATAAATAGTTAATTCCGTAATTCCGCGATATCACGATGGCCTGGCCGTGGACGGGGTACAACCTCCCGGATTAGCAATCGAGTGATAAGCAAAAGCAATAGGTCTATATAAACCACAGATCCACACCAAAACCAACCTGTACAGTTCACTCGAAAGCAAAATGACAACCCGCCTCACTCAATCCCCCCTACACGCCATAACCCGCGCAGCACTATCCAGAATTAGCCCAGCACGCCTGGTATCCACCCGCCAAACCCATCTATATCGAACCCAAACGCAACCACTCCGCTCGTTCTCCTCCTCAACCCGCAAACAAACCCCAACCCCAGCAGCAAACATGTCTAGCGCTCTAATCGATCTCGCCAAGAATAGGCGCACGATCTACAAGCTCGGCAAGGAAAGTCCAGTCCCAGACTCCAAGATCGAAGAGCTTGTCAATGCCGCCATCCTGCATGTTCCTAGTTCGTTCAATACGCAGTCTACGCGGCTAGTCGTGCTCCTGCACAATCAGCACGACAGACTGTGGGATATCGCAATTGAGGCTTTCGAAGGTCTTGTTAAGGCAGGCAAGATTTCGCAGGAGATATGGGAGAAGCAGACATTGCCTAAGTTGCTAGGTTTTAAAGGGGCGTATGGGACGGTACGTAATTTGCTTTTCCCTCCAGAGATTTCGGTTTCGGGATTCTCCCTTGGAACTGGAAACTCAATATATTCAATATTCAGTCCTGTGCATAGCTAATCAATACCCAGGTCCTTTTCTACGAAGACCCAGCCCACATCAAACCGATGCAGGAGAAATTCGCTACATACAAGGATAATTTCTTGCCATGGGCGGACCACTCCAATGCTATGCATCAGTACTTCCGTATGTTTAATCTCCCCCCGCCTTTCCATTCTTGTGTCACTTCTTTCCTCGTTCTAACGATTACCAGTCTGGACGGGGCTTGAAGCGCTCGGCTTCGGAGCGAACTTGCAGCACTATAGCCCGCTCATTGACGCTGGTGTTGCAAAGCAATGGGATCTGCCCAGTGAGTGGCGGAATGTTGCCCAGTTAGTCTTTGGAAGTCCTGAGGCTGCTGCTGGGGAGAAGGCGCAGAAGCCTGTTGAGGAGAGGGTTAGGGTCTTTGGGAAGTTGTAGGTTATATAAGGTATAGATTTGGTGTACATAGATGGAGTTAGAATAGCTCCGGTCCAAAGAACCCACAAAGCCTTGAGGATTCAGGAGGTATGCTTTCTCGCCTAGAGCAAGTATCCGCGGTAGTAAATTACGTATTTGACCCTGGTTTTGTTAATATTTAGTTCACGATTTCAAGAACTCAAGTAAGATAGGCTACATAGGCCTCCAGAAACGAAAGCCATTAAAAGTTAGCCTTGGGGATTTCCTTATCAGTCGTGGGTAATGATAGGTTCATGTCCAGGCCTTCAATACAAAGAATTCAGTTTCTGAGCCCGGGGAGATAGTCCAGACGCCCTTTGTGCTCTTCCGGTTTTGAATTGACACTATTCTTCTTTCTTTGTCCATAGCTTGGCATGCATGAGTCTTCCCCCTTTGACTCTATGTCGCATCGGGTCTTTATTATCAAAGTTTTATCAGGCCCTGGTCATGGGCCTTTCGTCTCGAAGAATTAAGGACAATCTGGAGATTCTTATCTGGGTGCTACTTTCTTACTCGGATTGGTCGGCTTGTGCGGGGACAAAAGGCCGTACAACCTTCGCCGCTGAAATAACAGCTGATTCCAGGTTAAAATAACCCTCCGACTACAAATTGGCCAGCACATCAGCTGCAGCATTCGAACAAACTCCCCTTCGTGCACTACTTTGCGGCGAGCACTATTCAGATTTTTGACTATTCGAACCCTCCATTGACACCATGTTTAACTTGTTGAGTGTGTCACTCGTCACATCTTCGCTGAGTGTTTTGATGGGCTCTCTAGTCCTTTACTACCTCCACACAAAGATGTCAGAGCGAGTTCTAAACAACTTCCAAGCCAGCGATTCGTGGATCCCAGAGAATGAGCTAGTCCTCTTGACTGGCGGCAGCGGTTGCATCGGCAGACAGATAATGGAAGATCTTTCTCTCAATAAAGTACGCGTTGTGATCCTCGATATCAATCGGCCTACCTTTGAGCTTCCAGAAAACGTCACATTCTATCAAACAGATATATCGTCGGCCAGATCCCTTTCCGAAACTGGCGCTGCTATTCGAAATTCACATGGAGAGCCGACTGTTATTGTGAACAATGCTGCTGTTTTCCACCATGGCACCATTCTCGGAATGCCAGAGGAGAAATTGCGTCAGACATTCGATGTCAATATCATCTCCCTTTTCCTCATCATGAAAGAATTCCTTCCATTCATGGTCCGTACGAACCGTGGCCATGTCGTTACAGTAGCGAGTGTGGCGAGCTTTGTTACTCTGGGCGAGATGGTGGACTATGCTTGTTCTAAGGCTGGCGCTCTTGCTTTCCAAGAAGGCCTTCGGCAGGAGTTAAAGTATTGGTACAAGGCTCCGAATGTGCGGACGAGGTTAGTTTGGGAAGCCTTTCTTCGAAGAGAAATCATGCTGACAATACATAGTATCGTTCACCCCCTTTGGGTTCAGACACCCATGATCGAAGGCTTCACTAGATATCAAGCTGATTTCGGTCAACCACTCCTGGATCCAAAGGACGTCTCACAGGCAGTGGTGGAACATATTGTTAATCGGAAAAGTGGGCAAACTATCGTTCCGAGACATTCCTCGGTGGTTGGATCTCTTAGGGCCTTGCCACTATGGCTACAAGAGGCAATTCGATCACACTTCTCGAGTACTCTCCTGCAAGTGGGGATCAAGCGGGCTGCCCATGAAAATTCCGGCTCGCTTGTTCCTTAATTGGAGTCAAATCTTAATTTCATATTACAGTTAAGGGACCTTTTGAAACGATATGAAGAATGGAAAGGGCTGTTTGGGGACAAGCTCGGCAATGTCCCTAGAGTAACAGCGAGCTTCTACGCGTTGCACGAGAAAAGGATCTGGAGCAAAGCAAAGTGATAATACTCGAAGGATGGAAGACATATCAGTCAATCAATAATTATTCTCCCTTTGATCTATTCCTTCGTAATATCAGCATGAGCCTACAACATAAGCCCTGGAGGTTACCAACCCCGATTTGGGAGCGGGCCCTTACCTAGGTAACTCGTGATATTCAGATCCTTCTATTTTCTTCACCTTTATTTCTCTTTGTCTTTACTGGTGCTATCAGTCAAGTCTCAGTATGAAATGTTGGGGAGTCTACCGTATGGTCGAAGATGGGACGGGATTCAGGCCCGTCAAAAGCTACGCCAAATTCGACCAACGTGAAAGAATTATCATACGTCGACTCAAATATGGCAAAAGCCTCATTTCGATAAGTGGTTGTGAATATTATGATGACTGAGTACCTTTTCCGAGAAATTGTTCAACGGGGGCAAGCTCTAGAGACTAAGGCTCGGGTGTCCGGGGGGATCACAACTGATAAACGAAGAAGCACGATATGATGAGGAGCTTAGGGGTCTCTTACAAGAATATAGCAAAACTGAGTGGGAGTTTTACCTGGCCGAATCGATGCTTCCTATTGGGCCGGTGAAACGGCCTCATGATATTTTACGACAAAATCCGACTTGGTATCTTCGGCAAGAACTAGTTGAAGATTGCGCTAGAAGAGGTGGCTGTTGCGGTCGAAACTGTGGGCATTGTAAACATCGCCAGCCAGCAACCAAACAAATTAGCGGGGATTGAACATTGTACACCTTCGTGCGAGCGTTGTTCAAATGGACGAGGCTTCGAGTATACGGCGCACCAGAGACCACAAAATGGTCCTTAATCTTAAGAATCGTTTTTACGAGGATAATCCGGCGTACGTTATCAGGATGGCAAATTCTTATTTTCTGAAGCGCCGAGCAGAGTTATTGCAGCGATGGAAGCGAATATTTGGAATGGTTTGAATATCAGAGGGATGTTGCTTGAAGCTTGCATGTTAGACATACCTACATGTAGGTACCGCTGACTACTAAGTGGTGACTACTGCTACTGGAATATGTACTTTTTCTAGGTCTTTGGGGATTTATGTTGCTCGGAATGATAACGAACAGTGCATATGTAGCGTGTTTCTTTAAAAGCAAATAATATGCACCAGGTTGGCCTCAACCAATCACAGGATGTAGTGGACTTCGAATAAGATAGTTTTTATAACCTCGTCCGTCTGTTCAACACTATCATGCCTTCTCTGTTTCCATAGTAGCATCCCTCAACACATGCGGACGTGCGCCAAGAAGATAGTTTCTTCATAGGTACATGTAGGCTGCCCTGCAGCTGCAAGCGACCCTTCGCCACAGAAATGAGAGCTGATTCTAGGTTGAACCTTGGAAATAACCCGAAAATTCAAACCCGAAAATCCGGACGCTGTCTAAACAATTCCAAAAGAGGCAAAAACAACCTCCTCCCCTCGAACCTAACACCAGCCTTCATCTCCTCCTCACCATACGCTCGCAGCTCATCCCACGAGATCCATTCCCACACGTCGCACTTCTCCGGCTCAAGTATCTACCGATAAGTAAGCCGCATATCCTGTTTCTGTGCCGGGGTTACGCAGCCACGACGTGGGGATACGCAATAAAAAATGCCACGAAAAAAGCAAGTTCGCATAAAAACACAAAAAGCAAACATCAACCAACTTACCTGAGGATCAACACCGTCGTCACAGACAGCACCCATGAAAATGGTAATATAGTGCTTATTCTCCGCTTTCATGATGGAATTCGTGGCATTCAAGAATCGCACATCCTGGATCTTCAGACCTGTTTCTTCGAGGGTCTCTCGGGTGGCGCAGGTCTCGAAGGATTCACCGAACTCAAGGTGTCCCCCTGGTAATCCCCATGTACCTTTAATTAATGGTAAGCATTGCCCAGGTGCTTATAAATGCTTGTCTCTTGCATGTGTGGGGTTGTATGGGATATTGCATGCACGTACCGGCGCCCAGACTTCCCTTTCGCCTGCCAATGACGAATTTTCCTGCACCGTTGAAGACGAAGACGCCGACTCCGACTTTGGGGTCCATTTTATGTCGCACGGGTGGTGTCTTAGAGAGAAGAGGTTGTTTGAAGTGTGATTCTTATCAGGAAGTGGGGGGACGATCTCTTGGCTCTAAGGGGTAAGATCCTCCTGTCCTCAGTATATTGCAGGTATTTTACTCTGTAGATCGTACAATTGTATATTTTATAATGTAAGATGTATTTCGATAATCCTATATATCGTTAATCCCTCGGAGGCACAGCGCTAAAGTATGACCAACAACTGTCACATACAACAGTCACATCCTTAAACGAACCTGATCTGCTTCACATACTAGGATGCAATATGGTTACTTTTTTTTTCTCCTACGCTTTGGGTATACAGTGGCTTGATTAATCAAAAGAAAAGTACATGCTTAATCCAGAGATGTAGCCAGCGATCTTCAATTTATGCTTGTTCCTGCGTAACAAACATCGAACTATACGAATCCCATCGCATAGAAACAAACGTTACAGCTTATCACAGCCTCTCCAGGACATGATATATCAGAGCTGAGACTGACCTTCAATGATCTTCATGAAGGGGATCATGATCTTCATCTAGTTCCCGCTTCCATCATATGGCGATGTGATCTATACAAACCGTCCACCTCCTTGCTCTCTCTTCCGTCCATATTTATACCCTTTCCCATGCACTCCTAGCATATCAATTCCACCAAGCTGCAAACCCTCAATTGGTAACATTCTTCTCAGAGTTCAAGCCCAAACAAGCATCAATCCACATAATCTCCAATCTTTTAAAACCACCAAAATGCATTTCAACATCCTCTTCACCCTGTCTACTCTGACAGCTCTGAGCAGCAACGCCGCAGCCCAACTCCCCCTCAATGGCCTCGGTGGACTAGGCAATGAAGAAGTCACATCCAGCCAGAACCCAGGCCCATTCAGCACGCCCATCCCCACTCTGACGACGAGACAAGCCACGCCAACCGCATCCGCTTCTCGTACACCTAGTTTGTCCACCCGGCTGCCAAGCGCTAGCGCTAGCTCTGGTGGATTGCTTGATAGCTTGCCGCTGGGTGGCGTGTTGGGTGGGGCTTTTTAGATGCATCCTCGACTTGGGATTGAGAGCCCCATCTACTGGCATGAGAGATTGGGGTTTTACTGTATACGGATCGTCAATTGAGCCAATTAAGCACCGGGGTCTTTTGTTGGTATCTTGAATGAAGAGAAGAGTGAATGAGGGAAAGGGGTTTAATCATGTCATTGTTTTTCCTTAGTTTCTGTTATGGTGTGATATTATCGACTACGGAGTAGATAAGTTTCAATTGCAACGTTTCATTCTTCACCCTCGTTTCACCCGCTAATTAACAAGACTATATCGTTATTCCAATCCTGCTGCTCAGATCAAGCACGACACAAGCGACAGACGCCTTCACCAGCACAGATGAGAGCAAGCCGCTAGTAATAGACACTCAAGCTGCGGACGGGATCGCCCCCTCGAGTAATCTATCCGCATTGGGCAAGCGAAATTGCTGATTGATTTCACGAGCTGATCCCGCCAAGATCATCACGCACTCCGGTGTTCATGAATATCACATCCTCCAAGTCTTCGAGGAGATTCCTTCCTTACGCAAGAAAGTATTCACTGGGAACTGATGTGGTGATCTTGTAGAAAGGGACGTCAAAGGTGATAGGTCGAAGATCACCACCGCCTCGAAACACAGCCAAGATTCGGTCTTCATCCACACCAGCGTCAATGAGGTATTCATCTTCATGATTTCGAAGCTTTCGTCGATTGTCAGAGCCCGTATCCGAGTATCCCAAGCCCAAAGCCAGTGCCGTCGCCTTATCGACGTGACCCATGTCTCTCGCCCAGAGAGCAACCACTTTGATATCCGTAGGATGATTTTTCTCTAACCATTTACGCCACCGCATTGCTCTAGTCGGCATGGGACGCGTCTTCCCCACAAAGTTCAATCCCCCAAATCCAAGCGACTCACCGCAGACTCCTTTTCCACTCCGCAGAACGGAGAAGGCCTCGCCGCCTGTGCATCGGTTCATTCGTCGCAACGACGAGAAGCAGTTCCTGATCTACACGGATGGCGCCTGCTTAGCCAACGGCGGTGCAAATCCAAGAGCCGGCAGTTGCTTTGTTTACAGAAACTCCATACAAACCCTAAAGTTTGTGGCTACGCAAGCTTTCCTCGAGAAGCAAGGTCCCACTGGCACAGAGCTCCGCAAACAAGCAACCGGGCTGAGTGTCGCGCTGTCATTGCTGCTACCCGATTTCGACACTGGACTGGCGAATGATGCCGTTGTCTAGTGATTGCCACTGATTCTGAGTATGTGGTGGAGGGTACGACGAAGTGGTGAAAGGATAGATGGGGAACAACTGGAAGACGACAGTGAGAGCGCCAGTCAAAAACAAGGACCTTTGGCAGTGTTTGCTTGGAGAGGTGGAGCGATGGGCTGGGAGAGGAATGCGCATTCAATTTCTGGCGTATTCCAAGAGAATGGAATACAGAGGCCGACCAGCATGCTAAAGTAGCTGCTACTGAGAGTGCGTCTCGAGAATTCGGGGATATTCACGACGTCCTTGTTTGAGAGGACCTGGGCACAGTGTTGCCAGGTCTACCAGCCGGCGGTTCAATATGAAGTTGTTCGCTCTATCCGTACGTGAGGAATTGGGGAATTGGGCATAGCTTTAGATGACTCCTTTCGACCGATATCAGTTGAGTGCCCTTTTTACAATTCATATTCGAAGAAACGTGCAGTCATTAAAGAAATAATATCAGAAAACCACCCTTCCCCGAGACCAACCCACAAAACAATAAAGCGCCCCCGACAATAATCATAAAGTCAAAAGGATTACTGTACAAGCCAAACGATCCATGCCAATCACACTCAAGGAATCCGTTGTCTCTGTTCAAATCACTAAAGAGGTCGCCATTCCAGACGAGATTGATAGTCTCATGCTAAATTAGACTGAGAGGGTCTTCGCGGGCTATGCAAAGCGCACTCGCCCGAATCTTGACTGATATTACTTCCCCGATACCAGCCCTGGTCAATCAGCCGTGTTTCCAGGTCTCGCCAGTAAGCAGATTTCCCGCCGGCGCCTGTCTTCAGATCGAGGTCGCCGAGGCGGATTTCAACAGGTGATTTCTCGTCATGGGGGATCTGTAGAGGTCAGTATTCGACTCTGGATGATGTTTCCCACAGACAGGTCTTGATCTTGACCAGAAATAACAAACCCTGATTTGCAGCATGAACTCACCTTAATAAACATTGTACAGTCCCGCAGCGTCATCGCAAGCGACATCTCCCGAGACTGCGCCGCCGGACCCTGCAGCCCAACATCCCTCTCAGTCTTCTGTAGAGACTGTAACCTCTGCAGCGTCGGGTTCCGATACAAAATGCGAGCCAGTCGCGATCGATCCTTACAGCCCTTGATCAACCCCGTTGCCCGTAGCACGTTTTCATACTGCTCCGACACCAGATCCAGCGGACAGAAGGACCGCTGCTCTTTCAGGCCTAGGAGGTGCGACTCGCGGTTTTTCATCTCCCTCAGCGCACAGGTCCGACACCTGTGTGCTGTCGCAGGCGCTGATGGTGACTGGGTGAGCCATTTGGGTTTCAGCTCGGCTAGGCTGGCACCGGGGTCACCAGCCGTTGTCATGTCGGTGATCAGTAGACCGAATACCTCATGTAGACAGAGGTAGCTGCCATGACGTTTCTTTGGACGTGCGCCGTTTCGTTCAGCGGTCCGGAGTTGCTCGTTGCAGCTGGAGAGGAGACCCTCGGGAAGTCTGACGAGGGTTTGGTCGACTAGTTCTTCGGGGTTGAATAACGGTCGGATGATAGTGTCGAAGTTTCGGACAATCTCTGTGTACGAGATATCGGCTGCGGTTTCTTTGCGGAGTCGGAGCAATTTTCCCTTAAGTTTGGTTGGTAGGTAATGATCCGTCTCGAGTGTAGGAGATAGTGGTCCCTTGTCCTTTTTGGCGAGGACTGGTTTTCTAACAAATCGATAAATCACATTTGCTCCTCCCTCGGCGAGGTAAACGAGCTGAACTCCCGAGGGGAGTTCAAGGAGATTGGGTTTGGTCATCCGTTAGAAGGATAGAGGTTTGGAGATCCAATCTCTGTGACCATGACGTTGATGGTAGGCGATTTGGTTATCTCCACAGAGGGTAATAGATTGAATAGATCCGGAGAGGTTGAGAATGTATGTGAAACAATCTTTAGATTATATGCATATGCATCAAGTGAGAGGCTTAAACCGCAAAGGGGCTAAACCGAGTTTAGCCGGATCACTCTTCCGTTGGGACATCCAATCAGCGATGAAAGTGCGAAATTCAACCGGCTCAAGAGCTTCGAAAGGAGAATATTTCGAGAAAAAAAGGGAGAACGTGGACAAAGAAGGACGTTCAAAAAGCCCAAGGGTTAAGTTGTGGGCCCCGACAAGAACCAGTGGCGTACCCCCCTGGGGTCGATCATACCAAAGTCATAAAGTCTTGGGAGGTTGGGAAACCATTGGAATCATGGAGTGGAATGGAACTCCATGAAGTTATATGTAGAAGGAAATCCTAGACGTCAGAGGGAAAAGGCCCTGCATTTATGGGCAATAGCGGTCAGCGAAATCGGATATCTCAAGTTGAAATGCAGACTGCAGATGTGATAAAGGCTCGAGGGTAAATGTGATATTCACATATGTACTCCGTAGTAAACATGTAAATAGAAATACCTAGGCCTAATAACTAGGTATGTGGATGTAAATGGAAATGGAAATGAGTACTCCGTAAAGATGTCGTAAATGTCCTTCAGCCCTGCGGATATGCTGGCGTGTCACACTGACCACATCCTCATCTCACCTCATCTCATCTCTTATATCTCCAATCTCAATCTTCTAAATATTTTATATTCCTCTCTTTCTAGCCCCGCCATTTCGCAATTTCGCCTTTTCATCAACATGTCCAACATCCCAACCCCCGACCACTGTATCGCTGATTTCTGTCTGGTCCCGGTAAGCCTCCCTAAACCCTGTGGAGTCACGTTCCTATCCACTAACCGACCCCAGATGGGCACCACTTCGCCCTCGGTCTCAGACCTAGTCGCTGACGTCCATCGGATGATTGAAACATGCGGCTTGAAGTATGTCATGCATTCCGCAGGTACAACCCTCGGTACGTATGGAGTGTCTCGAGGCTATAATACATACTAGTGTAGTATTATAGTATTACCTCGGCCTTCGCAGTTCCAGTTCCAGTTCCAATCCCTATTTGTGTGGACTTTGTTCCCCTCATCTCCAACTGTAAGCTGTATCTGTCTGCAGCTGGAACTGAAATCACAGGAGAGAAGGAGAGGAGAGCGCTGAGAGTTGAGAGTTGACAGGCCGGTGTGACACTATTTCTATATTTACTGACTCTCTTCTGCTTTGTAGAAGGATCTTGGGACCGGGTTCATCAGGTTATCGGACAGGCGCATACAATTGTTCATCAGAAGGGAGTTGTTCGGATTCATACTGATGTTCGGATTGGATCGAGGTGAGTTTGCTTTTCTTTTTGGTCCTATGCTCCTCCTTGCTCACCTCATGCGTAATGCATTTTCCGTTGCTAATGGTCTCTATTAGGACTGACAAAGTGCAATCGTTTGAGGATAAGGTGGCCAAGGTGCAGCAGATATTGGGAAAATAGAGTGGAACGGGTTGAACTCCGCAAATCGAGAACGCAGGCAATTGACTTTGAATCATTCCAATTGTAGAGACTATGTGACCTTGGGGAAAATGACCCGCCATCCCATCCCAATTCTAATCCAAAACGCCTTGCCCTTGCAATGCAAACACCCTATACCCATGTGCTATGCACTGTCCAGCCAGGACACAACCCGATACCGCATGACCCAAAAGATATCCAAAAAAAATCCGTCGAAACGCTCCAAATATCAAAAGCAAAACAAGAGACACGGAGGCCAAACCACTCAGTTCAGAAGGAAATTCCCCCACCGAGTAGATTACCCCAGTTCCCACCAGTCCAAATCCAATTCCCCATAGACACCGATGTGCCCGACCGAGCCGATTCCGCCAGCTCAACCAGCGCCTTGAACACATTACTCGTCGACGAGGCATCACTAGTCGCATCCGAAGTCGAGACAGACTTGCGGCCAACCGGATTGGTAATATTATTTAAGTTATCGACGGTATCAATCGCCGGACCGCGATTGAAGAAGTCCACCATGATATAGGTCGGCTGTCGCCCATTCCACGCCTTCTTGCAGTCTGTCGCCGCAGTGCCCAGGTTACCCGTTCCACCGGAAGCGGCGTTCGTTGTGCCAACGTAGCTGGAGTTCGGGTACTGGACATCTATGATCGCCAGGTTACTCGAGTATAGGAAGTGGTTCATCAGTGGGAGGAGGTTGGCTGCTAGTGCGGATGCGCTGTTGCCTTTGTATGTCGACGGTCGGTCCGGCTCGCATGTGAAATTCGACGCGGAGGTTACGTCGTACGGATTCTCCCAGATATAGCTCCATTCGTCCAGTAGGTAGGGGTAGCTGGCGCTAGTCTCTAGGGAGGCCACAAAGACGACTAGGCGCTTGCCGTCGTCGATCATGGTTTGGAGGGTTGGCCAGGTTGTTGGGGCGGTGCCTGGGGACGTGGGCTTGTAAGCATAGTCCGTGATGTTGGCTGTTGTGAATTCGGTGTTGAGATCAGAGGCTGTGGCATCGTCGGAGTTGACTAGGAGGATCGTGACGACTATTTTGGGTTAGTTTTCTTTCTAAACATTAAACATCCTCGCGGGACTAACTCACCCTCGTTTGGATTATCATCCAGCCATGTCTTGATATCCTTCAGCCAATCGCTCAGCAACCCCGCGTCGAGCAGGTCGCAGCTGGAATGACATAGGCGCCATTGTGAGTTGCTCTTGTGGACTTGGGCTGTTACTAATCGGACGCCGGCTGATAGTTGTGTTGGAGTGTCGTAGTACTGGTTGGCAGCTATCGAGTTGCCGGTATCGCCATCACGCACAAAAGGACTATCGTGGGCGCCCAGATGTGTAATTTCTCCATAGGACTTGGAGCAGAGATCAGGAGAGTTGTTGCATGCTGTCGTGCGCTTTTGGGTCAAAGGGTTCGCAAGGACAACAGGCAACAAGGCCAGGAAGTTGAACACTCGCATAACTGTACACAAATGATGTATGAGATGTAACAATATAATTTAGAAAGACGAAATATAATAAAAAAAGAAGAGGAGACGTCAAATAAACAGAATGTTTACAAGGCCGCGTTGCCCTCTCAACTATTCTTAGATCGGTGGATCGACAGCACTGCGATTGGGCCATTTACACCGACTTCTTCTATTTGTGACATAGCCCAGTCTTCTAGGCAGCATTATATGTTATAATAGCATTTTACAGACGATCAATGTCTCAACGGGAAAAACATACGTGTACACTGATTCTCGAATAATATGGGTATTATAATCAATTATTTACATATTCGCTAATATACATGGCCGAGGGCAAGTATCATAGTCCTTTAAGCGACAAACGTATACCTGGAGCACGTCGCTTCGTTCTGCTCGCTCGTGGCGGATTCACCAGTTGCTCCAAGTTCTGTTCCATCCCATCAAAGAGAGATGGATCGCCCCATGCCCGGAACACATCGTTCAATACTTGCTGCAGAAGATACGGGTTCCGCCGCCGCAGCATGCGGTTCATGCGCCGCGCTGACAGAACATGGTGGCTGTAGAGCATGGCCAGCCGGTGGCGAACTGCCTGTGAGATCAATCGCTTGTCAAGACGAAGACCAGATTGTTCCAGCTCTCGGAGTAGAATCAGTCCCCTTACCCATGGAATGAGTTTTTCGTCCGTGGAGTTAGGTGGGGCGACGGTAAATTTAGATGCGGTGGTGTCCAATACTCGGAACATGAAGCCCCAGGAGACGATCGCAGCTTGCATTTGTGGGGTAAAGACCAGATCGAGCATCCGCCGATCGCGACCGTTGGCGTGCTTGGAGGGATCAAGTGACTGTTTCGAGGATGGAAAAGCCCCAGGCTTCTGCTCAAGGCTTTCAGAGTATTGTCGGACGAGCCACTGGCAGCAATCTCGGAGTTTATCCCAGTCTGCCCATGCGTCTGCCATGCCAAGACGCTTGAGCATCTCAACCCAGAATGCAGCACTGACATACCCTCCGGCGGGAACCACGCGCTTTAGAATCTTGAAGATAAACATCACTTCGTCGACGGCAGACAGGCGTTGACCCGGCGGTGGGCGGTGGTTCATTCGCCGAGGGGTGAGAATCTGCTCGGCCATGAAATCCACGCTTGCTTCGCCCAATGTCCGCCCACGGAGGGCTAGCTCGTCGGCGACCTTAGATGCCGCGTTCAATTCCCAAGCCGCGATATGCTTGCGAAAGTGGATGTCGTAGAGGTCTGGTACGCCCGGGTATAGTTCCGTTAACACTGCTAGAGTCATATTGTACAATCGCCAATCCCGGGCCATGTAGTAAGATACCAACATTGACTCCTGCATACGCTTGTCTTCGAGAATATCAGGATGCTGATCGCTGCGGAGGAAGTCGGAGAGAAGGATGTCGCGGTTTTGGGCTGCAAGTTTTTGAATTAAGCGCGAGAAGACAGTGCTTCCTATAGAAATGCCGGACTGCTTAAGTATTTTAAGCTTGTCCAGAAGATCTTGGTTGCCGTGAGCTCTCGTAGCTAGTTCGCGCAACGTCCGGTGGCCGATCTCTGATACACCGAGCATCTTCAGGCCACCAACGATCATGTCGAAATTGAGAGCACGAGTAGCAAACAGTTTAGCACCAATGTCGTCTTTGAAGGGTCTTTCGTCTTGCGACCTCTTCTCCTCGCATTTCGGTGCTGTGTCTATTGGGCCAGGTTGATCAATCGAGGCTTCGGTGTCAAACCGCTTTTTGACATAGCCACGGAGCCGATTGAACTCTTTCCGTAGCCCGAATTTCTCAATATATTCCAGCAATGGCTGTATCTCGCCGGGGCTCTGTGGGTGATCCTGACGTCGAACAAGGAAATGGTGCATTGAGATCGCCGCCTCGCCGTGGCCTTGCTGCATGAGCATCGCAATGACAGAGCCATAAAAACTATGGTCGGGGGTCGTGGAGCATATGGTCTGGAACGCCTGCAATCCCGGCGACAAAGACGACCGCTGGAGGTCAGCCGAAGTCGCAAATTCCGTGCCAGCCGGAACAGACGAAGAACGGATCGCCGAGGGGAGAATCTTCAGCACATCATTCGCGCTGACTAAATGAGAACTTTGAAGCTTCTTGTGCCATTCGACCGCACGTGTCGTCAAGCCTTGGTCAAGAAGTCCACCCACCACGCGCTCATACAGCTGTGGCCATCCGTTGCCTTGTTGCCCCCGTAGAATGACAGCATAGTCAATGACCTCCTTGAGAAAGAGCTCTCGTCTCAATCCCATGTCCACAAAACTCCGCCAAAAGAAGTCCGCTTGGTCTCCTGCAACTGGAAGCCGTACACCATCCACTCGCACCCTCAACCCTTCCCATATGTCCAGCGTGCCATTGTCGCCGTAGTGGCGCTGACGGTATCGAAGAAGCTCCTCCCAAAGATCGAGATTATTTCGATGCTCCGGATTGTCCACTAATCGCGTTCCAACGTTGTCGAGGTGTCCGACGTCCGATTCGAATTCAAGCTTGTCCGGTCGGAGAGACAGAAGTTTGGTAGGGCATTGTGTCGTGTTATTATGGGGTTGGCTCTCTATGAGAGGCGTGGGCTCAAAGGTATTTGGTTCGTTCGAGCCCTCAATGTCGTAGATGGGAAAGCTGAATGGCCGTTTCCCTCGACATGAATCCTCAAGCTGATGCCGGGTCGGCCTATTGTCAGGTCCCTCGAGTGGTTCTTGTTTGGCGCTCCCCGAATGACATCGTAGACACCTGTACCTGGACTCCAGTTGATCAATTCCGATCGGTGTAGCTGAGAGGGTGTCAAGAATTGAGACGGCGGACGGCCTCTTCAACAGTCGCAGAAGCGCCGGGCGCATGAGTGGTTAAGAAAGGAAGGTCGGGAAAGCAAATTCTCGACGCCAAACATCCTTCTTCGAGCTCCCGACGTCAATCCAAAAGAATTCGTTGCCGAGTATTCAAAAGTTGATACGCGTCTGGGCACTTTTCTGGCGCTTTCCCCTTTTGGGATGATGACCAGATACCTACAACGTCTGATTCGATCAGGTGATGCTCGGCACGTGACACGATATCCAGCTCATTCCGGAACCAACTTCACATCCCCATCTTGCCCACGTCGTACCTCACATCCCCGCTCCTTCTTCGTTTCCAAACGTGAAAATGTTCCGTGCTACTAGCTCCCGCCTGGCCGGGTACGTGCTCCCTTCGAATCGCTGCATAAGTCCCCCGCGCACAAACCCGATCTTGAGAGTGCGCCCATCGAATTTCCTCCCGCGATCTTCGGAGTCCAATTGTGATTGAGGCGGCTGCGGGGACTTGAGACTTGATATCCGGCGATATAACTGCCACTTATACTGACTGATTGCCTATGTTTAGCTTCGTGTTCCGTGAGAACCGTGTGCCTTACTACCAGCGTCTCTTCCAGAACCACGATGGCAAGCGCCAATGGTGGAAGGTCAGTACACTCCGGAAGGGGCACTTATACCCTGAATTGAGATTGCAAAGAGCAATAAACTGACACTGGAATTGTCCCGCAGACCTCCCGCTCCGGCTACCTCATGTACCCTTACCTTATCTCGGTCTACGGCCTCGGTGCTGGTGAGTGGACCCGTCTTTTCCCTATGAGATCCGGTTGAGGATAGAAAACTAATCGGCAATAGCTACCACCTACGCCATGTGCCGCATGGTTCTCGTGAGTTTCACCCAACCCTCTTCTCATGTTCCGACAAGAAGCACGAGTAACCAGTTTAATACGTTCGCATACTGACTTCTTCACAGGGCCACAAGACCTGGATCTAAATTATAGGCCTTAGGGCTTAGTCTGACAGAGATAAACGATGCCAATTTCAGTTCCGTTGGTTAATCAAGCTGCGGCATCATTTGTTTTTTTTTGTATGGTGTATTTCTACTCCAGGGAGGGGTTAGATGGGTTGGCAGCCACGCAGATTTGAAGCTGTACATATGATCAATTCAAGCGCCAGTCCAAGAATGCTGCCATGTATCGTTTCCTGATCTCACAGAAGTATTCGTTCAGACCCCTCGCCCCAAGTGGTATTGTTTTGATAGAATAGAGATGATTGTGCTATGACTTGCCTGGGCTATCCATGGATACACAGTAGACGGACGATCCTCTTCCAAAGAACGATGTACTTTCACCTCTATCTTAAGCATACGTAGTGCGTACATCTGAACGTTTGATACTCCTATGACAAACTTGAGAACTCTTGAAAGTCTCAAATATAGCAGTCATCACACTCAGCACAGCCTTGGGAAACCTTATATTTTCAGTTTCAAATGACTGCCTTCATTCAAATACGTAGAGCACATGGAATTGTCTCGGGCTTGGGATCGAAGTCATAGAAGTTCAATATGAGACTGAAAGATACATGTATGTATCTCTTGTCAGGCATTGGGAACACGGAGTTCGGGCCGTATAAGGTCATTCAGTTAAATCCGTTCAGGGCATATGTGGAACCTACCGAGCGCAAGGAAAGCTCATAATTGACCAGGCTGGATGTGAACGTGTCCAAGAGGTTTGTGGGCATCGCAGGATTCAAGGCCCGCGTTCCTCCATGAAGTCCATGCCCGGCCCAGGTCCGGACCCGTTCACGACTGATTACTCAGCTATCTCACCCTCCACTGGCCAATTTCACGACTTTACTCCCGGATCTACGCCATAATGTACAACGGCTTCGCTCGTTCTCTATCCTTTGAAGCAAGGGCATGCACTGAGCATATGTCTATATCTCGATTAATTTGTCAATTGGGGCCTTGAAATACCCGCTTCATGCTCCTATGATGACTATGCTCATTGAGAGCATTGAGTATTGCAAATATAACAATGGAAGACGAGAGCTTGACCTATTCAGAGAGACCCGCCAAGCGGGTTCGTCAGGCTTGTGAGCCATGCAGGTACCATGCCCATCGGATTGTTCAGAACGATAACTATTAACCAATTTCTCAGGCGTAAAAAGGCTAAATGCCCCGGAGAGCAGCCGGTCTGTTCTCTGTGTGCCAGGCTACGGCAACAATGTCTGTACGCCGATGAAAGGCGTCGGGCACTTCCAGAGTTGAGTCCAAGGCTCAATGATTCAGACTCTCGAACTCTGGTGAGTATTTTCATCTCTCAATGCAAGCCCGAAGGGCTTTATCCAAATACTAATCCCATCACAGGAAGATAGATTGCGAGGCCTTGAAAGCAAAGTTGGAGAGGTTCTGGATGTACTTGGGTAAGGATCATACATGATCCCTATTTGAGCAATTACTTACTCTTAGAAACATGCTGCAGCTCGAGGAGTGAGGCACACATACCCACAGAACCTCTTGTCCCGTCTGTGACGTTGCCAATGCCAAGCTCACCTATTACGCTACCACCGTGGGAGGAGATTATTCCCATTGCGGAGCTTTATTTGCTATACTGTGACTCTCAGCCTTTGCCTCTTTTCTGCAGGGATAGCTTTCTCTCCAGCCTACAATCACGCGAGGCGGAGCTTCTTTTTGCTATATTGGCGCTCGCCTTTCGCTTCTCATACGCCCACCACACTAGGGCCGATTCCACTAGCCTGATAAATGGCTATGCTGAGGTTGCTCGGGGCCTCGTTATGAAAAGAGTTTCAGAAGGGCCAGTGGAGCTTTCGACCCTTCAATGTCTCTGTATTTTGAGCTTGGTTGACTTCACAAGTATGGGCCTACCGTTTCCAACATTTAGACTTGAGCTAACAATATCTGTCAGACGGCAGTACACATCGGTCCAGCATCCACAGCAGCCTGGCAATGAACCTTGCACAATGTGCCAATCTCGGACAAGAGCCCCGTTCATCAACCAGCACTATAGTCCGCGAAGAACGTAGACGCTGCTTCTGGAGTATATGTCTTCTCAAACGCCTACACGGCGGCGACTTCCCAATCCTGGACATACCCCAAGCCGGAGGCCCTCCATATCCCCGAAGCCCAGCGCGACCAGCACGCTTCCTCTCTCCCGGGCCGTCAACCGTCGAAATACGACGAAGTGACATGCAAGATGAAGGAATCATTGCTTATGTGGTAGTGCTGAGCGAAGTGTTCGCAAGGACAGCACGATACGTGCGCCTTCACGGACGCCCAAGCAACGTCCCACCATGGTCTCCGCATTCCGAATACTCGAAGATTCTCGCTTTACAAATGGACCTGGAGACTCGCATGCCGTACATTCATCGGTTCAAGCCAGCCAACCTTGGTGAACGTTCTCCCGAGGAATTACAGACACATCGTGAATACTGGGGCCCGTGGTTTCTGAATCAATTCATGTATCATACCAGTTTGTGTCTACTCAATCATCCACTGCTTCTCTCGCTCAGTCTTCGGAATTTCCGCAGTACTATCCCGGAGATCTTTTTACAGCACACCTCGGACTTGATCTCCTCCCACACAACCTGGATTATTCACTTCATCAACTGCTTTGAAGAGAAGTCATTTCTAGTATCAGATCCGTTACTAGGCTACAGTGCCGCCGTTGTCGCTACAATCGAGCTGCAACTCAGCTTCACAGATGATTTGACCATCAGAGAGCATAAACGTGAAAGATTCGCCAAGTGTGTCAAGTTCGTGCAAACCATAGGAGAAAGGTGGCCGCACATGGCTCGACTGGTATGAACCTCCACCTCCTCGGATCTCCTTTGGCCTAAAACAACCGTCTAACACTCCATTCGTCATACCAACAGGCACATAGATTACAGAGACTAGAAGACGCAGTCTCGGCAACCTACCAATCAGACCCAGGCGCGCAAAACCAAAGCCTCCTAATCGACCTATCCCGATTCTGGGAAATCCTCGAATACTCATCCAACAGCGACACAGACTCTGCTCGGCGTCTATTCGGGGAGTCGATATATGCCGGTTCGCCTTCTGCGGGCGCAGAAGTATCTCAGACATCTCCTTTGCCTCTGCCGTTCCGATTGAGTGTCCAGGAACAAGATACACCAAATCTTCGATCTCAATCGGTCAGTGCCAATACCGCCTTTCCTAGCCAGGAGTACCCAGCAGACTCTTTGCTCTCACCGCAGCATTTGACGATGTCTAATGATGAGTTCTCTATTCTTGCTGCCAATTTCTTTTCTCAGGGGCAAGAGTTCCTCCGCAGTGGTGATAACTGGGAAAGTGTTGGGAATTTCTAAGGGCTTGTAACAGCAGGCTTCAACTCGTGTGTATATTTATCTTGTCTTCAAACGTGAGGTTGAATAGCTACGGGAGTCCACGGCATATTATTCAAGGTGCATGCATTATCGTACTCGAGGTTTATCCACATTCATTATAATACTAATTACCAACTACTCAGAAGCCAAAGCGGCCTTGAATTCCTTGACAAAGTTGAACACTTCAGAGAAAGTGTTGTACAACGGCACTGGCGCCACTCGGACGACGCCCGGCTCCCGCTTGTCACAAATGATACCCGCATTCTGTAGGCGTTCGGATACCTTGTGCAGCAAGCCAGGCTTGAGCAAAACACTCAGTTGAGCACCCCGAGCATTGGGATTTGACGGAGTGATAATATCATATAGACGAGTCTTCTTGTCGGTGTCCTTCAGAAGTAGGAACTCCAGATACGCTGTCAGCTTCAACGACTTTTGGCGTAAATCAGCCATAGAGGTCTGGTCGAAGACGGACAAAGCCGCACAAAGACAGGTCAAATCAATGACTGATGGGTTGGAGACCTGGAAGCCTCCAGCTCCGGGAATAGGCTTGAACTCTGCTGGTGCTTAGCATATGCTAGAAAATGCATCGCTCGACACGAATAGGGAGACACTAACTGTTGTCCATCTTAAACCTCACCGACCGGTCACCACCATACCATCCTGTCAAGCGGTGACGGAACTGCGGGGCATCTGGTCCAGCGCTATAATCGACCTGACCATGTCTCTCGTGCACGAAAAGACCACCCATCGCGCCGGGCCCGGCATTGCCGTACTTGTACGTGCACCAAGCTGCGAAGTCGACGTTCCAGTCGTGCATCTTCAGTTCCACATTTCCATATGCGTGTGCCAGATCCCATCCAACGACGAGATTCTTTGATTGGGCATACTTGGTGATCGTGGGGATGTCAAATAGCTGTCCGGTGTAGTATTGGATACCGGGGAGAAGAAGCAGCGCTGCGGTTTCAGCATGCTCGTCGATATAGGACAGGATTTTCTCTGTTGAGATCTCGTATTGTCCCTCATCTGGGCCAATGAGAATCATGTTCTCCTTTGAATCTAGGTCATGCCAGGCAATGTGTGATTCAATTGCATACTATAAACGTGTTAGTGATGGGTAATTAAAACAACAGATTATCACAATGTTGATCCTAAGAAGATCATTTCCAATGTGCATTGTCACTCACATGATCACTGGGGAATGCCTTCCAATCCATGAGAATCTTCCGCTTGATCTCAGTTGGCTTGTAGAAGCTTGCAAGCAACAGGTGGAGATTCATAGTCAACGTTCCCATGGCTGCGACCTCCTCAGGTGCGGCCCCAACAATACGGGACATTGAAGCAGCGGCCTGTTCAGACAGTAGCTGCCATTGTTTCAATGGTGAGTCCTCAAGATCCGTAAAGTGTCCACACACACCGATGGACGACCAAGTATCCAACTGAGCCTCCATATACTTCGATACGGCCTTGGGCTGGATGCCCAATGAGTTACCGCAAAAGTACGTACTTGGCTCTGACGAGAGACCTGCATGAGCTTGTTAGCAATAATCAAACTATATTTCGCGTCTCCACAGGGATATGGTTCCCACCTGGCTTTGCCAGCTTCTTCGTAGCGAGGTTCGCCTTGGAGGGAATGATAAACTGGTCGCGGAATTCACGCAGAGGATCCGCTACATCGAGAGATGCGGCATAATCTTGTGATGCTGCCTCTGCAGGGAAGACCGGCTTAGATAGTTCGGTGACCGTCATGTCGATAAATGCTATGAAATGCGTCGAATACAGTATATTAAGTCAAGCGGTGAGGATTTGAGTTGTAACCAAGTAGGAATGAAGGGAAGATTCGGGAAATGCAATGGATTTTTATAACCCTGGCAGGCAATTGCCGAATCGGAGAGCAGGGAGTTCCCATGAGCTGCAACTGGAGCCAACACGGATGCTGTTCCGCTTCCGTCTCCCCGATCCGTCCCATACTTCTTTGTATCAGTTGGCCACATGCACATCCACCGGACATCTACCGGATATAAGCCCATCGTTACATCATAATATTAGAATTGCTTACATGGATTCTACTAATCCGCCGATATATAGCGTAAAATAGAGATCGCTTCTCATAGGCTATTGGCTCTACCATGCATTAGATCATCATAATGCATGAATATTTGCAGATAGTTTGCCTACGATGCAGGTCAGCTAACAAAGAAAAGCAATCAAACTCTCTGGTTAGCAAAAGTACCAAGATTCCTGGTTAGATTGGTTAGTTATCATCCCCAAAGACTTCAAGGTCTTGATCACAACTCAAACTCAAAAGGACTTATTTCCTATTTGAGTATTCTTACTTGACAGGGGACCAGTCTATGTGTCAAACATTTCCCTATCTTCTTCGGCCTTGAACCAAGCAAAGCTAAGCCTATCCAGTGAGGACGGTTATTGTGTCACT
Source organism: Penicillium egyptiacum (assembly GCA_911456345.1). NCBI lineage: Eukaryota > Fungi > Ascomycota > Eurotiomycetes > Eurotiales > Aspergillaceae > Penicillium > Penicillium egyptiacum. The sequence continues at coordinate 89,475 of CAJVRC010000908.1, forward strand.
TCGTGAAGAGGCGGAAGACGGATATGGATCCGGATATCTTCCGGATTGTATAGATGTTTTGAGTAAATGGCCCCGAGGCAAGCCGATGCAGTAAATATTTCAATAATGAGGCCATATGGTCCTGAGACTATTCAAACCTAAAAGAAAGTTCCTAAAAGGTAGTCGTTCCCCTTTGTCTTTGTTTATACCACGTCAGCCGTGTTCTCCCTCTCGAACGGAACCTACACGATCATCAATCCACAATGTTGCAATCAACAGATGCTGTTCTCAACGATCTCTTCGAAAATTATGCCGAGCAGGGCTTCCTCTCAGATGGCCTTCCGCTAGCCAGACTCTCCAACCCCTATTACGAGATCTGGGAGGATATAGCCAGCAAACTCCCGAACCTCATCCAAACAAACCAAATCCGCGAGAGAATCGACAATATGCCCGTATGCACGACTGAGAATCTTCAAACAGAGCCAGAATGGCGACGAGCATGTGTTATTATGGGATATCTCGCCCATGCCTATATCTGGGGTGGAGAGACCCCAAAAGACGTAAGCACCCTCTCCGAGGTTCCTTTCCGTTCAAACAAAGAACCTCCTTAACATCCAGGCCACAGAGACTTCCCCCCTCGATCTCAAAGCCCTTCCTTGAAATATCAGCACACCTCGAACTTCCCGCCTGCGCCACTTACGCCGGCCTCACACTATGGAACTTCATACCTTCCCACCCAGAAGCAGACATCACAGACCCGGACAACCTCCACGTTCAGACTTCGTTCACCGGCACCAAAGACGAGGAATGGTTCATGGTGATCTCCGTCGCTGTCGAAGCCAAAGGCATCAAACTCATCTCGCTGATGCGGGACGCTTTTAAGGCAGTTGCTGTCAACGATATAGACCTTCTCACTGCCCTCTTGTACAGGTTTGCCGATGGTTTATGTGACCTGACATTGACTCTCAAAAGAATGTACGAGCACAACAAGCCGGCCGTCTTCTTCCACCAACTTCGGCCCTTCCTGGCTGGCAGCAAGAATATGGGTCATGCTGGTCTTCCTAGGGGTGTGTACTATGATGTTGGTGATAGTGATGTGGTGGAAAGACCGGAGAATTGGCTCCAGTTGAGTGGTGGAAGTAATGCACAGAGCTCGCTGATTCAGGCACTTGATATTTTCCTTGGTATTAAGCACTCTGCGACGGATGGGAAGCAGGCTTCTGGTCCGAGTTTTATTCAGGTAAGAACATCACGCGATATTGGTTTTCGGGGTCTCTGTCTCTAGGCATGTTCGATCAGTATTAACACCAAAGACAGCAAATGCGAGGCTACATGCCTGGTCCACATAGGCGCTTCCTTGAAGAGCTATCTGCTCGAGCTAGTGTTCGTCCGTTTATACTGGACTTGCCAGTTCAACAGCCTAAGGATGCATACAACGCAGCCGTGAACGAGCTCAAGGCTTTCCGCGACACACACATCCAGATGGTCACTCGATACATTGTCATGGCGTCGAGACAGCCTAATCCAACTGAACAGGGAAAAGGCAGAGTGAATCTAGCCACGGCTAGCTCTCAAATAAAGGGAGCAGACGCGAAGACTAAGCTTGCTGGGACTGGCGGCACGGACTTGATACCCTTCCTGAAAAAGACCAGAGATACGGTCCAAGATGCTAAGTGCTAGGTGCTCAGATGGACGTGCGATAATTGAACGAACATACTGTGGTATAGATTAGTCTTTTCGTATTGTAAATTGATATTGATTGGTTGCCACCAGTACTATGATTCAAATGACCTTCCTAAACAAAGAATCGTATCACGAACTAGGATAGGGTACGTCCCGAGATGTCTGGACGTACATACACGGCGATAGGATTGTATCCTTGTGAGGTTTCCCTTTCCCATAGCAAGTGGCAGACCCCTGAGTCAACCTCGTTGCAAACTTGGATGAATACGGTTTGGGAAGAATCCCCGGTGCGTGCCCAAGACCTGCTAAAGCATGCTCTGCAATGTTCCACCTCGCGGAAAGGGCCGCATGGGTCCTAGGGACAAGCCTGCGATGACGCAGATATTTGAGCCTGTTGGTTGTATCTGGCATATAATGCAAGAGTCGTGATGAATTGGGTGGAAACAGACAGGTTGGATCTTGTGGATCTTGTGACCAGGGAATTATCAGAGGCGTAAAGACACGAATATCGACGGATGGGGGCAGTTGAGCCACCCAAGAAGCTCCCAGCACCGAGGAACGTTTGGACCGGGCTGATGAGGGTTGTTGGTCAGATACATCCTGACGGGATGCTCAAAAGCCTACCACACAGCGGCAATGGCCTGGGTTCTTGGCTTAAGAGAGCGTCTGGAGCAATCACCGCTTCTTCGTGTTGGCGGGCACACCCTCACTCTCCCGCAGCTCGGCCAGATACTTCTCCCTCTCGATCAAGCGCTCCTTCTCTTCCCTGATCATCTGCTCAACCGTTTGAGTGGCCTCGGCCATGCGATCAAGCTCTTTCCTCTCGGTCGTCCGACTGTATGGGTTCCCGGGCGCGTCATTCATCGGAATATCCGCCGTCCTCTGTCCAATCAGCTTGGTATTTTTTCCCTTGCTTTTGCCAGCCTGACCACCAGCAAAGCCCCCAGTGAGGATCTCGTAGAACTGTTCAACGGGCTCATTGAAAATGATCTCTTCGTAGTTCTGACTGATCACGGTCTCCCGACGCTCTTTCATTCCCTCCGCATCTGGGCCATAAGGGTGTAGCTTCAGACTATGCCACAGGGTCTGGGGTTTCTCATTTGACTCGGGCACAAAGTAGAGCTTGATCTGGATTTCGAATTCACCCCAGCCTGTTTCCGAAACTTCGAAGGGCTGCTGCTCGATCGCGCGCACATTATGGGCGTATGTCTCGTGCAGCTTGAATTGGACTTTCTTTAGCCAGTAGGAAATGTCCTCGCCGTTGACTCCCCGGACGAATATCTCCCACCTGTGGGTGTGGTCTGGAGGACAGTTTGGCGGCTTATTATCGGGATCGAAGGGGTGAGCTATACTGCCAAATACTGTGTTTATTAGTTGGCGACTTTTGGTGATAATGCGCTCTTTGCGGACATACCGAAAGGTCGGAACACTGAGACGCCCTGCCTGCGTGTTAGTTCAAATTTTTGTATTTCCCAGGGTTTGAAGCTTACTCTGACACGCTTGTTTCCTGTCGCAGATACCATCTTGGACGTTGTTGGTAGATTGTAGAACCAGATGATCACGGACTAACAAGGGCGCAAGAAAGTCTCGGAAAAATGATAATCCGTCGGGGCTCAAGTGGCCCGACAAGAAGGCGAATGATGCCGAACGCTAACATCAAAGTCCTGGTCAAAAGACAATTATTTTGAATTATCTAACGCTTTTTTTTGCTTATTGAAGAACTCGATCTTTACTACCTCGCCTCAGCTCTAAGTCTCAATTGTGAGCCTAAATAGCCTGGACTACTGTTCCGATTCTTTAGTGATATCATTCTCCGGAGCTATCCAAAAGCTACAGCATGCCGACCAAAAGACTAGTTGTCGCCGGAGGGAGCGGGTTTTTGGGTTTGTCATGCCCATTAAGTACAAAAATATCAATATCATTTTACTGACTAGGTATTCTAGGGTCCAGGATTTGTAAAGCCGCAACAGCAAGGGGATGGACAGTCACATCATTAAGGTAGCTTTCCCGCTTATGTATGGATGTATGGAAGAGCACAATCCTAATCTTTGTCCAGTCGATCTGGTGAACCCCGATGGGAGACAGTCACCGATTCTCGAGAACGGCCCAGCTGGGCAGGCTCCGTGGAATGGGCCAAGGCCGATATCCTCAAACCAGAGAGCTACAAGCCACATTTGAATGGTGCCTCTGCTGTTGTCCACTCAATGGGCATTCTCTTGGAAGCCGACTACAAGGGCGTTGTGCAAGGGAGAGAACCGATTCTCAGTGGCCTTCAACGAGCTTTTAGTACATCTAAGCTTGGAAGCCAGAACCCTCTAACAAGACAAGAGGGCGAGGCATTGGAGCCAAAAGAGAAAGATGGGCAGCTGACCTATGAGCTGATGAATCGAGATTCAGGTGCGTACAAGAGTTCTAAAGTCTGTCTTGGAAGCTGACACATGTGTGATTAAGCAATTGCGCTAGCCCAAGAGTCCACCAATGAGCATGTTCCGACCTTCGTTTACATCTCTGCAGCGGCCTGGGTACCGATTCTACCAGCCAGGTACATCAGTACTAAAAGAGAAGCAGAGGCAATTATCACATCCACCCTCCCGGACCTACGAAGCATCTTCATACGCCCGGGCTTCATGTACGACTCGAGTCGGAAGTTCACGCTGCCAATTGCAATGGGTGGCTTCGTTGCCTCGGAGTTCAATACATTCCTCGGGAATAAGCTTGGGTTCCTCGGAACTATGGCCGAAAAGCCCCTCAAGGCCGATGTTGTGAGCGAAGCGGTCGTCGAGGCATTGGAGGATGAGTCCACCAAGGGTGCAGTCGGAACGAAACAGATTGAGGCACTTGCAACAAAAGCCTGGCGAAAGACGATGCTTTAGGTCTGTTGGCGATCAAGTGACTTGTATGTTTGTAAAACAATGTGTTTCTTTTGGCAGAGGGGAAAACGCATGGAATCTCTGCTGGTTGATTGATGCCTATCCAGGTACAGCTGTATAGCCCGGAACGTCCACTCATGTAAAATATCGCAATCAATTTCACATTCAAATTAGATCATGGTGCCACGTTCAAAGCTGTCCCGAATTTCGGTGGTGTACTATAAAACTGTTAGTTAAACGATGACACGAGACAGATCAATGGAAAACTGACCTTGTTGTAGAAGCGAGCAAGTTTCTGGTTGAACTGCCTGTTCTTCTCGTTGATGTATGTCACATCCGCGTCATCATCACCACCACGGCGCTCCTTGCGTTTCTTCAGGCGCACCTCCTCTGCCTTCTGGATATCGTTGACCAGTCTGTCAACAGCAGCCCGATCTGGTTTGCTCTCCGTAAAGCCAGTCGAGTCCGCAGTGGAATAGAAGCTACCGTTCTTATCGATTGCAATCATTTCACCATCCTCGGTCTCCACAATCTCTAGATCGCCGTTGGCCGCGGCTCTCTCGATCGCAGCAAGCTTCTCTTTCTCGTAGGACTCCAAGTTCGGCGCCATTTCTCTCAACTGTCTCTTGTAAATCTTCCGGGCATCTTGAGTGTAGTCTTGGAAAGCCACGTCATCTCGGTGACGTTGCTTCTTCTCCATGCGCCTATCCCACTTCTCCGATTCATCCACTGTCCAGTCCCATGCTCGCTTGCGTTCAAAATCTTCTCCTGCGGCTTCCGTGTCTGCTTTGAGGAGGTTGTGGGAGGCGAATGCATGCTTGCGGGACAATGTATTTAGCAGGGCTGGGTCGGTGGTCAGACGCTGGGACTCGGCTGCAGTCTCTTTCAAGTTGCGCTCCGTTGCGGATTTCTATATGTGGTGTCAGCTATGCAAGTTGGACTGGCCAGGCCTATTGATCTGCGCAAGTCATTTTTGAGAACCACTCACAGCTCGAGCCTGCAGGGCTTTGAACCTATTCATTCTCTCGCGCGCTTTGGAAGCACCGTCATCCTTTGTCTCATCTGGTTGAGTTGTGGCCTTGTCTTCAGATGTTGCGAAAGATGGCTCGCTCGTGTTCTCGGTCGGTTGCTCAACGGATTGTTCTTGGCTCGCCTCGTCCTTGGCGGATTTATCCGCATCTCTGGTTCGAACCATAATATCCTTCGGTTGATCAATAGATCAGCAGTAGGTACGTATAGAAATCGGTAGGTATTTTGTTGGCGGCTAGGTTGATAAGAAATGGTAGTCAGCTGGTTGACGAAATAAAAGCCCGAATCTGGCCCCACACCGCCTTCTACGCCGCCCTTGATCTGCTGACCAAAACCCCAGACTTAGGTACACCCTTATCGGACCTTTATCTTCTCCACATCTTCTCCTGGAGATCAGCTTCACTCCAGTCGACATGGGAGGGCCGCACACTCGGTTGCTGCTGCTGCAACCAAGGCGACAGCTTAACACTGGTAATGTGCTCTCACGCCAATTGGTGCGCAGTGTCTATCCCGCAACGATTAAACGGCCCCGTGACCCATCACCATCTGAACTGCTTCGATTCGCCCTCACGGATTCAACTGAGCCAATTCATGACTCAAATACTAACGACGCATTATCTGGGTACCTTCGTGGCCTGTTTGTCACCGAATGGAAGTTAAAATCTCCACCTCCCCCGTTGTGGACCTCCCTCAAAGGGGTCACATCGCGGAACCAAGAGTTGTTGTGGGATGCCAATGGCGACATCGCCGATGTCTCTTCCTTGCGAAGTCTAATTGAGAGATATGTCAAGCACAGACGTGGAGCAGAGATCTTGCAGATACATAATTGCCTGCCATTACATCACGCTTTGCGGCGCTGTCAACGAAACAACACATTAGCAGAAATCCTGTCGGTGCTACGTGACTTGTTTGCGAGACTGAAACGTCTCCAGCTTCCTATCCATCCTGAGATGTACAATATAGCGTTGTCCTTTGCGTCTTTTGATCTTTCAACTTCAGATCTCAGGCACTTCTTGGATGGCCACCGCCACATAGGCGCTCCAGCCCTAAGTCCTAAGCAAAGTTTGCGGATAATCCGATATTGCTCTGAAGCACTTGATTGCAAAGCTTTTGAGGAACCCTACTATGATCCCAATCCCATACTTGCTGAGATCACAGGCGAAGGAGAACTCGTGGTTCAAAATCACACTTTGCATGATACCTTGTTCTGGATGCAACCTACCGATCAAATTGGCGACCGATTCAATTCTGAAAATAAAGCCCAGGAATATATATGTCTACTTGCTAGGCTTGGGAGTGATGAGGTACTTCACAGATGCTGGTCTCATTTCTTGAAGAACATTCAGCCTAAAGACTATCAAAGCTGCATCGCTGCCTATCAGATAGTGCTAGCTCTAGTCCATAATGTTCAGTCCGAAACAGCAGTGAAATGGTTAGAAGATATTTCCCAACATTGCGGTGATAACCTGCCATCCATTGCGAAGTTTCCGAATATTCGATCCCTCCTTGATGATCCTATTGTGGGCGAGGCATTACCTGACCTAGTGAGGGGAGAGGACTACCTCGAACTACTTGAGTCTTGTCTTGAAGACATGGATCGAAGAATGGGTGTTCAATGGAGCCCTGAAAGTCAAAGCCATTTCAGTACAGCCTTGGACTCCTCAGAATCAATATGGGAAGCATTTGACGACCAACTTTTGCCCAAAATCGATAACAAGTCTGTTGACTCTGACCATGGAGGACAGTTGTATGCAGAGCTTCGCGCTCATGGCTGCTCCAAGTCTCTGGCTGCACTGGGCAGGGTCGTAGATCTGTTGAATTACCATGACGGACAGTCCTGGAAGATCGTTACTCATCTTGATTACGATCCGGCACGGCTTGATAAATTTCGCTCAAAGTATGAATCTCTCGAACTCCGATGGGTACCAGGACACTCACCGATTGAATTTTCTAACTCCCAAATTCCGGCGCTGCGTGATTCGTCCGAGCCTATGACCCCATCTACCCTAGGGCTTATTCGGGCTCGTTTGATCATTCACGGAGTTCCTCAAATGGGGATCGGCAACTTACATTTGATGCAACTTGGCTGCATGGATATGCGGTATGGTCCGGACGAGCCATGGCAGCCATCGGGTTACATCGTAGTTTGGGACCGTCATTACGGGGAACTCCTCGGGCTTTATGTTGGGCAGAACGACGGGGTCATTGACTGTGGGCCAGCCCCTTCAGATGGCCCTCTTGGTGCATTGATGCATCTCACGCTCTCAGCCAATCCTAACGAGCGGACATTCTCTCCCAGTGGCACGCGCATGCATGCTCGGAATCGCTGGGGTCCTTATTATCTGGATGTAGATCCAAGTGCGGATTTAGAGTGTTGAGTTTTCCCTGCGAAGTACCCATGGAATCATTCCAACTGTCATTTGGTACTGAGTTGTATCATGGATGTTCCAAGTTTGATATGACTGAGCGGTGATGTGCTTCGGCAGAATCTAGATGTACCACAACTTTGTAGTCACGGGGCATATCCTTTTCGGCTACTCTTCCATCTCCAATATCACTATATTCTGAATAAGCGACAGCTTTATATTCTGCTTTATTCTGCTCCTTCATCTAGAATCCAGTGGAGATGTCCCAGCCCATGAACCTACTACCAATCAACAGTTTTGATTGGCAGTCGACTAGGATCCGCTCCCAACTCGGTCTGTCTGGGCGTCCGCGGTAATGTTATCAGTTTACCACTGACAGGCACTGAGATGGATTTTCCATACTATACGGAGTCAAGCCTCCCAAGCCATTTGCAATATCAAGATCGTCGGTAAGGATGGGGGGCGAAGCCACCATTTGGTATCGACGCCCTTCCAAGTCTTGGATGCTCCTGGCTATGAATGGTAGTTTGTCAGAATATCTCTTCCTATTCTAGCCGGCTGTGTGGCGATGGGCACATGGAGTGCCGGATTCTTGTACTCCTGCAGCACGCAGCAACCCACAGATCCGCAAGGCTCTCAAGCAGGCAGTCATCTTGTTGGGAACTACAACGAACAGCCAACGCAGCCACACTGCCTACGTGGGTTACGTACCGAAAAACTTTGACTTGCGTGGTGTCTCAATCGCCTTACGGAGTACATCATAGGCTCCGATTCTTATGCACCAAGGACTACAGTCAGACCATTGTGATCGGTCCCTACATCTGCCGACGAGGTTCAGAACCCAAACACCGTTCACGAACTCCTGCATTTGCAGGTCGAAGAATTCCAATCACGTTGGACAGACTAATCCCTCCAACATCGACAATATCTTCAAAAAAATGGTCCGCAGCATTAACAAAGACATATGAGGTAGGCATAATTCTTGGATCCGACAATCGATTGTAGCGCTTGGGCCCATTTGACCTCGTCTAACCTCCGTAGTTCGTTCGCCTTCGCCACATTGCAGTTGCCTCGCCGATCCATCTCATAGGCAAATATCATTGGCCATTTCCAATTGGAATTGCTGTCAAAGTCCACCCGGAGACCCACGAACAGGGATTGCAATGGTAAGAGAGTTGTCCTGGAATGTCAATTGATTTTGAATTCCAGGAAAGCTATCTGATGAACTTGCCGACTTATATGCTTCTTTTCCCTCCGAAAGGCTTGACACTTACCCTTGGAACCATGCTCCAGGACCCATCGTAGACCTACCAAGGTCAACCCACCATCACGGTGAATCCCAGTGAACACAGCCAGATTCCCCATTGTGGGGGGAAGGGCAGATCTTTTTCCGAAGGATTGCCAAGCAACGGTCGAACGCCAATCGCGCCTCACACCAGCTTCCAGATCCAGTCACTTGGGATTTGAAAGCCAAGGACCAGCTGGAGGCTTGTCGGTCAGCAATCGCCAAATTTGCTGTTCTATACTCTATAAAGCGGAGATCTGAGTTTTTTTTCGCTAAAAAGCCAGTGACACCGTACTCCGTACGGAGACACGATAACCTCCTATTCAATTTGTGGCCCACAAACCCCGTAGACCGGTTCGCAAAAAAGCCACAATCCCACAAGGACTTTGTTACATCTTTTTTTTTCCTTCCGTTCGCAATATCCCGATGGGTTGAAAACGGGCTGCACTCCGTGTACTCCGTACAGATACTTCAGAGCACCCCAGTTGTACCGAGTTCCACAATGCAGAACAGCTTCCACTCATATTCAGTTGCCTGACCGTCTTTCGAGAAATCCAGCCATTTTCTGCCATCCTTGTTCATTTAGCTCCTCCACGCACCATTCCCATGGAGGCACAACCCATAAACCCCATGTCCACGCGCACTTGCTAGTTCTGGTCTCCCCTTTCTCGTGGCAAAACCCGCTCGGCCCGTTCCCCGTTCCGGCTCTTCCCTTTCTCATTATCGGTGGATACGCCAATCGTAGAGCATCAATCCATGGATGTGTTTCTACAAAACATTATCCAATACTGATGACATTTGCCATTCCCACGTCCGTGTCATATTCCAGCCCGCGTGTGGTTGGATAGCTCGGGGAAACTGGACAGGGGTGTTTAAATTTTGCTGTGGACGCTTTTTTTCTCCCGGTTCCTGAAGAAAATCGGTGGCCAACGAATCCCCCCGAGGGAAGTATAGGTCCAATTTCACAGGGCCAGCGAAGAAAAAAGGATACCGAAGTAGTGTCATGAGGCACTGCTGTTAACCTGCATTCACATGTGGATCATCAGATGCCTTCATTGACCGGATATGTTTTCTTCTTTCCCATTCCCAAGATATATAATTCAATCTGGGACGGACATTGATTCTGTTCTGATCGTGATTATCTGACCATTTTGTGCATTATATTCAATGCCTCGTCTGCAACCTGCCTCATCTGAAACCAACCCGAATACGGCAATATCTAAACTATAACACAAGGACCACCTACCGGCACTTGCGCAAGTCCCGAACAATAGATGGCGAGGCCACCGCCACAGCAATGTGGGAATTCCACACCGGAGCGGCCATACATCGATTCGGTCCCCCGCACTCAACACGGCCCAACACCCATGCCATATCCGTATCGACATGAGCCTCGACAGATCATACCCCAGAGCACGAGCTATGGGTACCCTATGCACGGGGCACCCCTTGGTCCAAGGCTTCCTGCCTTGGTTGTTCCTGAAAGAAGCACGGATCCACGATATATGCTCTCGTCCGACAATGCCTACCTGAACACACAGACTATTCCCCAAACGGTCCCTCTGCGATCCTATCAACACCCGGGAAGCTCTGATGCACGCGGTTACTACAACCCATATGAGGAGAGAACATACCCAAATTCGAGCCATGCCCGTGACTATGAGAGTCACCGGAGCTGGACATACGACGTGGAGTCCCAGTAAAGTCCCTCTCTTTTCGTTTCTGTCGATTGAACCGCCTCTATCTGTCAGTGCTCCGTCCTGATGCGATGTCATGTCTTTGACTTGAGAAATTCGAACACAACCCCTCGTCTCATGTCACATATGTGACAGGTTACACAATGCAGAGATAACATTTGAACAAGAACCACATTCTGACGAAATATCATATAGACAGCAGCAGTTCCACAGCCATGCCCAGTCCAGTCTGGTCAGATAAAAGCGCAGCCACCCACGCATTCAACCCCATGCTACCCAACATGCACCAAGACCCGAAACCACAATCCCGAAACGTGAACTACAGAATGCCACACGGCTTCGACAAACTCCTCCACCATGAACCAGAGTCACAATCACAATCAACCGCTCCACCACCCAGACGACGATCCACCCAATCCCGATACCATCTCCACATCCGACAACAACCCATTGCTGCACGAGCCTGCGGCGCAGGCGACAGAGATCGCCGCCCAGTCGACCCACCCCCAATCGTGCAGATTCTCCTCACCGACTTCGACCCCAACTCACAAGAAGACCGGGATCTCCTCCAAGACCCCCGCTTCACAGTAGGGTGTCTACTATTCCCCGTCTCACCCTCTTTACCATATGCCGAACCAACAGAACCACATGCGCGCGAGCAGGAGCGAGATCAAGACCGGGACCGAAATCGCGATAGGGAACGAGAACGCGAAAGAGAACGAGAAAGAGAAAGAGAAACAGACGGTGTCGCCCGCACAGACGACAACTTCTCCACCCCATTACTATCCGGGAAAGCCTTCATGTCCCCCTTCTACGTTGACGCCGACCCAGACCCCAACTCCGCTCCGGCACACCCATCCTCCATCACTGATCCTCATCTCTCCAACCCCGCGCACCACGCCTACAAACACGCTGCCTCGCGCCTCCACCAACCAGCCACCTTTTTCATCTTCGCGGATCTTTCGATCCGCTCGGCAGGCCTATACAGACTCCAGTTTCGATTGATGAATTGGGGCTCTGTTGAGGACACGGGGCAGTCGATGCCGATTCTTGCGGAGGCGTGGTCTGATCCGTTCCGTGTGTATCCTGCGAAGGATTTCCCCGGCATGAGGGATTCATCGATTCTTGCGGAGGGGTTGAAAGAGCTTGGGTTTGTGGAGTTGAAGACAAGGGGGCATGGGAAGGGGAAGGGGAAGAAGAGGCGGTGAATTGTGAATTGTGGTTCTTCTCTTTTCTTTTGGAGGGTTCTTTTGTCTTCTTCTGTTGTGTTGATATTATCACCCTTTGAATATCTGCTTGTTAGTTTGGAGTCTGTGAATGGCTTTGTCTCGGGTTTGGCATGAGGAAAGGAAATTTGGATTTGGGGAGGAAAACAAGGATGGCGTTTGATTCTTTTCTTCAATCATGACGACAGTTCTGATCTTTTGCTTTCTCTGTCAGTTCGACATGGGGTAGGCAAGATGAGAAATGAATGCTTGGGAGCGGGGGACACATAGAAGAAAAAGTATCAATCAAGGCCCAAAAGGCCCAAATAGAAAACATTGCTGTGATACAGTGGCATATACAGGCAAAAGAATATACAGCATAGATATAAGCACAACACTCTAGACCATCTATGCAAGCCTCAAGAGCTTAGGAGGCAGACCAGGTTTGAAGGTCTGGTCTTCCCACTTATCCCTCATCTCTTTCAGGCCTTTCTTCGACAACGAGGCCGGAAAACCCCTTCGAGCAATAAGCTTGTACATATCACGGCTCTTCTCCATATCGCCATCTTCGCGATAGAGCAAGGCCAGGATGTACCCAGCCTCACTGTCTCCCTTATCAAAAGCAAGCTCGTACCAATCCATCGCGAGCATGCGGTACGACTTGCGATCCAGAGGTTGGTTGAACAATGTATTAACCCACTTCTCTATAGGTTCGAAGCGTCTCATCCAGGCGCTGCGCGCGGCATAGGCCTCTTCCCTCTCCTTGGCATCTCTCTCTGCTTCGGTTGTAAATTCGCCTTGAGAGATGCGGTAATAGAGATTGGCAAGGTAAAGGCAGGCTGGGGTGTGTTGCCCCAACGCAGCGGCGGCCATGTACGACTCATACACCTCGTATTTGTTAGGTTGATCTGTCTCCAACACGGAGATGGCATAGTCAGTCATGGCAAGTGGGTCATAGAACTCCAGAGCGGCTCGGCGCGTGGCCCTCTGGATTCCTGCTAGTCCCTGTTCCTTTTCAACAGCAATAGCGTACATCCGCCAGGGCGAATCGAAGTCGTCCAATAAGGTTATATCCTCCCAAATGGGAGGGTGTCTGCTAACGGGTTGCAGATATGGCAGAATTTTCTGTTCTAGAAGCCGGGCGGCTTGGCCGTTCTCACCACGCCAGATGAGCAGTTTGGCATATAGCATAATCGCGTGAGGGAATTCGTCTTTCAGAGCCAAGTCTTTGATCTGCGCTATGCACTCGGTGTTTTCGTAAACGTCCACGCCTTCCGTGCTGACGTACCGGTTCACGAGATCCACAAGGGCTCGGCGCGAATGTGCTTTTGCGCAGCTGGTCAACGCCCATTGATAGACGTAGTGGCCTTTTGAAAGAGCTCTAAGAACGAACGCGATTCGATAAACGGCGTCGACATCTGTAACAAATTGCATAGTTAGTATCAAGACCGCTATACTCATTCGAAATTCAAACTAACCTATTGAGATACTCCGTACAAGACTTGCGGAAGGGAGCTGCGAGTGCGACAGCCTGATCAACTGTTCACCCACTGACCCAAACGTCGCCAAGTTGACACCCGGCGGTATGAGGTGATCATAAGTCTCATAAAGTTGGCGCGTGAATTGCTTAAACTCAGCCAATGTTGGTTCAACATGCGCAGTACAATAAAAATTCGAAAACCCATCACGGTCTAGTTTCACTCCATCTGGCGCTACCAACACATGCTCTACCTCTCCTGTCCCCCTCCTCTCTTGTATTCGAACAGATGGTGATCGGCGAGGAGGCCTGAAAGCTGATCGAGGTTGAGTGGTGTGGAAGGGTCGTTTCGATGTGGTTGTGTTGCTATTGGTGACAGCTAGAGCGGTGCAAGCTTGCGCGCCGTGGTGACGCAAGGTGTGGGCTTTCGGACAGAGAGCTTGATGTAATTGACGCCATTGTAACGGCAAAATCAATGATCTGGCCATGAAAAGAGTGTGGAGGCAAGATCGTGGGGGTTGGTAGGGTGAAAGGTTCTCTCTAGTTGAAGTGCTGGAAATCGGGAACTTCACCGCGAAGCTACTCCGACATTTAACATTTAGATCTACCAAGTTGAATAGACGCTAATGTAGTATTTAAAAGATAGCTACTGATTTTAAAGGTAATAGAATAGCATCGATATGCTAAATGCATCAATTAACCAAACGAGCCATCTGTACCAGACGGTCCCGGAACACAATGCGTATAATGTACATTTTGCCTTGATCTGCCAGGCCGAACACAATAAATGCTCAAGAAGGTCTCTCAAAGCAAGAATCCAAAGAGAAGAAGAAGAGAGGAAAAGACCAAATCGACAACATCTTCCCCCAACTCTCTTCCCAATCTATCCCCTCCCCGTACCTAAATAATAACACAGCTTCTACTCCATAGTCGCCTTGGCACCGAGCGCCTTGAACGTCTCAATGAGCTTCTCCGCCTCCTCCTTGGGCACAGACTCTTTCAGGACCTTGGGCGCGGACTCGACGAACTTCTTGCTGTCCACCAGCGACAGGCCGAGCATGGTCTTAATCTCCTTGATGACCTTGGGCTTGGAGGTAGGCTCGAACGACTCGAGCTTCAGGTTGAACAGCGTCTTCTCGGCAGCAGCGGGGGCAGCCTCCTCCTCCTCAACAGCAGCAGCGGCCGCACCGGGGGCACCACCAGCAGCCATGGCGAAGCCGCCAACGGGAAGATCGGGGATGTTCAGGCGGGTCTGTGCAAATGTTTTATTAGCAATGGTTCGGAGAAATACTTAATTGAGTAGAGTGACGATGTATATAGAGAGATATATGCAAGGCCCACATCTCCTGTTTGGAAATCCATTGATTATGTGTAGATTGTCAAACCCACCTTCAAGCTAGACACCAGGTCGGCAGTCTCGAGCAGCGTCAATGTGCTGATCTGGTCGACAATCTGGGAGATCTTGGGGTTGGTGGTAGCAGCAGGGGCCGCCTGGGTGGATTCGCATCGCCGGCTGCTAGGTGTGCGACGGCCTGTGAGGTATGTAGCGGAGGTTGCGATGCGCAGGGAGGACGGGCGGACGGAGCCGGAGAGCTGTCTGGCGCAGCGGGCTGCGGCCTGGGTGGAGAAGGACATGGCGGAGGTGATAAAAAGGGAAGCTCGAGAGAAAGGAAAATTAGAGGAAAGTGGTGGGGATTGGAATCGCGGCTCGTTGATATCAAGGCCAAAAGGAAACACTGAAGGAAAATCTGGGAGTAGCACGTGATCTATCTTGCCTCAGGCATCTTTGTCTACCTACCAGGCAAACACCGCCGAAGCACTAGACGCATGATCAACTCAATTCTGATATCCTTTTTCATTGTAAAAAGATATGTGAGTATCTACGAAGACAGTAAAGAGAAAGCACTGGAAGAGAAAGGTAGTCCAATCTACAATGGTTCTCAAAAAGCGTCTCATCGTACGAAGATCTATAGGCCTCATATTATCAAACAGCATCCAGACCCTCATCACTCCTTTTTTAAAAAATTTAGTCCTGGTCCCAATCACCTCCACCCTGCGGAGGCTTGGGTCCTCCTGCCTGTCTCGAGACAATGATCTGGTCGACGCTCAGTACCGTCCGGGCAGACTCACTGGCCAGACGGATGGCAGACATCTTCGTAGCCATAAGATCTAGAATACCCTCCTCGACAGTGTCCAGAGTGCCGTCGGAGTCGCCAATCTCAAGGTCCACCCCCGTAGTCCAGTATGGTTCCTCCTCTTCAGACGAGCTGCCCTCCTCCTCGGAAGATGACTCGCCCGGAGCAGTGGCGCGGTGGTGTGCGGTATACAGACGCGAGAGAACCTCGGTGGCATCGAGACCGGCAGACTCGGCGAGTGTGCGGGGGACGACCTCGAAGGCCTCGGCAAACTTGCGGATGGCGTACTGGGGCAGACCGGGTGTTCGGTCGGCGAATTTGGAGATCCGTTCGACGAGCTCGATCTCCGTGGCACCGGCACCGGGCACCAGACGGGGGTCCTTGGTGATAGCCTTGACGACGTTGACGCCGTCGTCGATGGCACGCTCGACGTCCTCCAGGTGGTTCTGGGTGGCACCGCGCAGGACAATGGTTGCTGTGCGGGTGATGGCGTTGACATCCTCCTGGCGGAAGACGGTCACTCGGTCACCGCCAATCTCGGTCGTCTCGACGACGTCGATCTGGCCCATCTCATCGGGCATAGGGGCACCCAGGCGAGCCAGAGGTGTGGCGCCGACAACGCGGCACAAGCGGCGGAGCTCGAACTTAGACAGAATCTTAATGACCAGGATATTGAAACGGTTGAGGTAGTGCATGGCCAAGTCGCCAACAGTGGAGCCAGCAACGACCACACGCAAACCAGAGTCGTAGAGCTCCTTAATGGCAGTCTCCAGACGATCCTCCTCACCCGTGGTGAAGTCCATCATCTCCTGAGCATTCTTCAGGAGAACTGTGCCCTTGGTCTCGGTCTGACTGATATCGATGGGGCAGCTGAAAACGCCGACCTTTGCCTTGGTGGCCTTCTTGATAGTTCCATCGGGCTCCCGGGGGAAGACCATACCCTTCACCACCTTCGACTGTTCCAAGCTACCACCCATGATCTTAACGACTCGCACGTTGTCGACGTTGAAGTTAACCGGGTTCTTGGGCAACACAGCCAGAACCGCCTCCGCGACCAACGCAGCCAAAGCATCTTCCGTACCGGACTGCTTAGAAGCCACCACTGTGCGGAGAGCCTTGCTCAATTCTGTTGCCGATCGCATTTCCTGGAGTCTGTCGACCTCGAGCTCTAGACGAAATCAGAAACATTCCCTCACTTGTATATCGACAAACGAATTGGGGAAAACATACCCTCCAGAACCTTCAAGGCATAGTTCTGAGCCTTCTCGTATCCGGAAACAATATCACTTGTCTTGAGGCCCATACGGATCAACTCCTCTGCCTTTTTCAACAATTCACCGGCCAACACAATAACCAAGTTGGTACCATCGCCCATCTCCGCATCCTGCTGCTGACTTGCCATAACAAGCAGCTTAGCAGCGGGGTGAACAACATCCAACTCACGAAGGATCGTAGCCGCGTCGGAGGTCAGGATCATCTTCTGCAGGTGGTTGATGACGATCTTGTTGCGGCCATAGGGGCCCAGAGAGGTCTGGACGGTTCCTGAGATAGCCTGGCAGGCTTCGATGTTACGGATAACGGCTCCATCTTCGGCATCGTGGCTATACAGCAGGAAACACAGATCAGTCAATTGGGTTGCTTCATTTTGGAGGAGCGCTAGATAAGGAGGTCCCTATTGCGGTGGGTTTTCGGGCTTCCCGTCTTTTCGAACTCACCTCTGGTACCCGGGCTTGAAAAGCCCCGCTTGGGAGGGACCTGGAATTGATAGCGACATGATATTAGGTCGCGTCCGAAGGAGATGCGACTGGATATCAAATGGGTTGAATGTGAGGGAGTGGATGGAGCTGCTGTGCCGGGCAATTTTTGGAGCTGCGGTGGTGGGTTTGCTCGGTTTGCACGAGGGGGAGCCAGTTGCCCAGTTGCTTGGCGTGGTCTATAGATCAGCGACTTTACAATCTCTTTTCTTCACGTTGTTCATGTTTTACAAGTTTTTGCTTTATATTTCATGACTTCTGTAATGGGAGATGCTCCCATGTTTATTAATGCATCGATTAATGCTGTTGTACAGTTACCATCAATTGCACTATTGACTTGGGTGCTCTGTTGATCATCTCAAATACGAGACATGCGAATTATAAGCAGTTCGGAAACCAGGCACTAGAAAAATTAGCAACTTGGCATATGGCACAAAGAAAAGAAACTCTTACTGTATCCTTTAATAGAGCTGCACCCACTCTCCTCGTACGTCGCTTCGGCCTTGTCGAGCCTATTTGGTCGAATCAGTAACAAACAAGTCAAGGCTGGGGAAATGGTCATACCATCCTTGAATGGCTTCCATTCGGTTGTAGCTCTACTATGAGTTAGTTATGATTCGTTTCTAGGACTTCTCCAAGCATACCGATGGGTGAGTGGACATGAACTGTGGAGGGGCCTGTTTCTCCTGTTCATGCATGCGAGCCCATCTAGCAATTATCAGCAAAGCCCAAGACGCTGACGCCTTCTGTCATATCGACTCACAGTTTGACGGCAGCCTCAGGGTTAAAACAGGCTTTGGACATCATCACTTGAAATCATCGTTAGCGACATAATCGCAAGTTGGTCCTAACTTCAAGGGTTCATACTTAGTCCGATATTGTCTGCTTCAGCCTGTAGATAGAAATTAGCCAAGTGACTGTAGAGTCAAACCGGAGTAAAACCGAGAAAATAATCATACCTCTTGCGTCCGCGAGTTCGGCAAGCTATACATGAGATTCAAAAGGAAAGAAGTAAACTGCCCGGAGACATCGAACAAGAAAGAGATAGCGAACACGGCTCCCAGGGTAATGAAACTGTTGCTCATACGCTCTGCAGGATGATGAGCCACGACATGAGCAATCTCATGTCCCAGTACAGCAGCCAAGCCATCCTCATCTTTGCAAATGGGCAAGATGCCCGTGTAGACGAATACTTTCCCCCTAAGCGAAGCAAAACAATGTTAGCCATATCCACGACTAGAGGACCCAAACATCAACACAAACACAGCAAAACCTACCCAGGAAGCACAAAAGCATTGACCATTTCATCATCCTTGATGACATGAACCTTCCAATCAGCGCCCTCAATATCCACCTGCGGGATCAACCGCTGCAGCACACCATCCACCATGCGAGTGAGAGGATGGTTACTGGGCAGAATCTTCCCACGCTCGGCAATGAGGACCTCGCGGTAACTCTCTTGGCCCATGTTTAGTTCCTGGTGACGAGAGACACAGTTGAACCGCCGTCGACCGGTCATCTCCACTATCTCCGTGTTGTATAGATAAAGTCCGGATATCCCCACGCCAATCGCAACAAAGTGGTGCGGTTTTGCATTCTGTATTAAGCGGAAGATGAGAGGTTTGCGGGCGCCGCCTCGGAATCGGTTGTATTGGTTCTGCCTCTGTTGGTAGGGGGATCTATGGCTTGAGAAGAAAGTGCGCCGGTCGCTCGGGGAAGGTGTATGGAATGAGAGATGTGATTGCTCTCGGGGTTGTCGTAGGAGTGCAGTCTGAGAGCGCAGAGAGGTAGCCCAACGAGTAAATATTTGAGGCCCTGGGGTACTGTATGAACGTGAAGTTTGAGCTGCTAGTGTGGTGGCCTTGAAGTGGGTGGAGGGCTTCGGCGATAAGAACTGGTATGCGCATGCGCTGGGGAACGCGCGCGCCATAGATTGACGAGAGTCTGTAGCCTGTCTAGCTCTATATGCAAAAGTTGTCAAGAGGATTTAAGGATCCGCAATGGTCAAGGTAAACCACACACCTCCCCGGGTAGGTTGCAAGTTGAAGGTCGAACTGAGCCGACGATAAGCAGCCACTTTCTCCGGCCTGGGAGCAACGTCATCCACACATCTACCCTTGATTCCTGAGTTGACGATGCGCATAGCCGCTGTATTGACAGAAACGGCACCCCGAGTGTAAAAAGCACATCTTAAGTTTGGTGCTAGCGAACAATTGCTGCTATACTCAGCTTCATTGATTGTCTGTCAACCATCATAATTAGATGGATCTTCAAAGACTCTTGGGTTGTATAGGATTGTAAATCCAATATGTTCCACTCTGTTTGATCTATTGTATATAAATAGTAACGCGCATGTGCAAGCTTGTTGAAATATCTTGTCTACCTAGCTGTTGAAGCTGTGAGCCGTATGTTATAATTCACCTTACGATCACCTCTCTCTCATCATAAAGTTTTACTTTCCAGACGGTTCCACGCGATGTCGCATCATCCCAGGGCTCTGCAGCAACGAACGGACCATTTGGCATGTAAACATATTTGTCCTGCGAAGACTTGATCCATAGAAGGTCGCCGGACTTGATTTTTTTGGCCTTCCCATTTGTGGGCTCTAGCCAGAAGGTCACATTACTCTCATTCTTTGGTTGAATGAGCCACTGATAACTGTAATTCGGACGGCAATCTATCGTAAGGGCCAACGAGGAATGACGGGGGCTATCGTCGAAGTTCTGGATCTTTGCTTGAGATTTTGCCGGCAACTTTGAACGCGGAAATATTAACAAGTGAACCTTGTAGGAGCGTTTGAATATATAGCTCGTCCCCTTCACCTTCAGGTATCCTATACTCCATAGTCCAAACGGATTTTGTAGGTACAAAGGGTGTCATTATAGCGGCCTTCGCGTTTAGGACTTGAGAGCGCAAGTCTTTGCGCTTTGTGAGGAAATTTTTAGGCGCATACCTATCGATCATCGCGCCTAGTCTGTGTTAGCGGTTCCAGAGATAGTCGAAAATGACTTGGGAGGAAATACAGAATGATGATTCGCCGTAGTCGTACTGGGCATCATGTAGATTGATAGGGGATGCCCGTTATGTGGATCAAGAAGTTGGAACTTGTATTTGATGTGTCGACCCCTTTGGTCTTTTTTATCGCCTTGGTATTGGCCCTCGGCGCTCTGTTTGAATCGATCCTCGATATCTTCAAGATCGGTAAATGAACTGAGCACCTTATAGAGAGGAAGGACGTCGCATTGCTATTTGATATCAATTGGTGTCCAATAAAGAGTAGAAACGACGTACCTCAATCACTCTCCAGTTGTAGTAATCACCCACGGGTGCACACCACGCCGAAGGGCTATCAGGTTGTTGGCATGTCCCAGTCATTCGTGTTGAACGTCATACTTGTTACATAGCAACGTATCACCTCACTCGCCTCCCAAGCCATTGAATTTGTGAGTGCTTGCTGTGATGTCTCATTCTTAGAGCTGCTATAACCAATTTCGTCTCGGGAACGGCAGTCGATATGCGAAGGTCTATTAGCACACCAAGCGAAATATGGGGTCTGTTCGTCTCTGCTCATTACGAGGTTCATCCGCGTTGCCTTGATGTAGCGGGGCCTGCGTTGTCTGATGAAATGTGGGCAGCTGCGAGCTCGATGACGAAAAAGCTCGCCGAGTGCGGCACGAGGCTACAGGACCAAGCAATTGGGTTGCTGAGGTACGTGTCTAGCATCCGAAATTGGACCCTGCGGAAAATTGGACAGCAGCGGGATGGCTCTTACGAAGTGAGCAATTTGCTTGCCTTCGATGATATTGATTACCGTACAGCCCAGAATGCGTGTCAGAGGTAAGCTAACCATAAAAGGTATGGCGTCATGCAAAATCGAGTTCAACAAGAGAGTAAAGAGGTGAAACTGATTTCGAACGCGTCTGTATGACTAATTACAGTACACTTAATTTTTGGATAGCAAGTCACGAATTCAAGAAACTGCTCTGCATTGCTGCTTGCTTTTACACAGGAAGCCGGGATGCGATCCAAAGCTAGCCATTCAGCTCTGCTCAAGTACCTAGGTCTGTTGTGATTAAAAGTGGCGTCTCATTAATATTTGCACTGGCTTCGCACGTGGGCGCCCCAACCCCACTGGAAAGCCGGTGGGATGGCTGTCTTTTGTGTGCCTAGAAATATTCAAGAATCCTGTCAATGCATACTTACATGGTATTATACCGATGAGATAAATTTGACCCGGCCCGCACAAGCGAGGCAACATAGTCTAATTGGTGGAATAGAAATTTATTAATATCCATATCTATGACTGAAGGCTACCGAGAACCTGAGTGATGGTGGTCGATAGCGAAGACACCGTGACAGTTTTGCTCAATAACTCCAAGAAAGGAATATCCACCTCAAATACCCGGAAAATCCACGCCCGGAACTCAGATGCAATCATGCTGTCCATGCCGAACTGCGCCAAAGGCTTGTTGACTTGCACCTTTTCCAGCGGCAAGAGTACTAGATTACCTAGCCGACCGGCAACACTCTTCTGAATGGCCTCGGCAAGGGGAATCCCTTCTTCCAGCACATCTGCTAATAACTGACCCTCCGGCGTTGTTTGTGATTGATCATCTTCGCCATCCATGACACGAGCGAGTATCGCAGCTCGAGGGTCGCGGAATGTCAAGTTTGTAACCTCAAAGCCCTTCCTGCGCAGATCTAGGAGCCCAAAGGGTTCGAGACCCGTGAGCACATGCGATTTGGCCAGATGATCGACTGGGTGTGGGATTGTGAGCTGATCATTGGATAGCGCAATGTCGACGATCTGAAGGAGCTCGTCTTCATTAATTGCCTGGATACCCTTTCGGACAAGTAAAGCCTCAATTTCAGGGTTGTCATGGAGGTAGCCGACTTCGCTTATCATACCAAGGCCGATTGCTTGTGCCGTGAGGCCCTGTGCCCGTCGATAGCGTGCAAACATATCTAGGAAGGAGTTGCCGGCACAGTAATTCGACTCCGTGGCTGTGCCAACACTACCAGAGACGGAACTTGTCATCAAGAAGAATTCGAGTTCCGAGTCCTTGCCCTTAATAGCATGGTGTAGATTCCAAGACCCGTGAACTTTGGGATCAATACCTGTATGCCAGTACTTATGCGACATGTCAGTGAAAATAGCTTCCTGTATCAGCGGTTAGCTAGCTTCAGCTAGTTGTTATGGTGAGATAGAACTTACGTTTAGACCCATTGCTGCTTGAATGACACCCCCGATTAATCCATCCACAGCCGCGACCGCAGTCTCAACGTCAGCTTTGTTGCAGATGTCACCCCGGATGACTTTGCACTTTGCGCCATTGAGAGTGAGATCTTGAAAAAGCCGCCACGCACTGGGCTTGTCCGTTCCGGATCGACCAAGGAAAATAAATTTCCGAGCACCTCGCGACATCATCCATTTCGTTATGCTACGACCAAGCCCACCTAGGCACCCGATCATGAGGTAGGTCTTTTTGGGTGAGAAGGTTGCACAAAACTTGGAGACCCGCACTGGGACGATGGTAGAATCCTTCTCAAGACTGATCGCGACCTTGCCGATCCGGGCTCGAGATGAGAAGTAGCGCAGACTGCTGCCGATCTCCGATACATCGAACACGCGAACTGGCGCAATATTGGTAATCCGATTTGAGCGATAGAGTTCTATCACTTGATTGAGTAGGCCGGACCAAATTTCGCGGTACTGTTCTCCGGGATGATTGTAAATGTCCGCGAGATCAAATGCCGAGAATGTCGCGTTTTTCAGGAAGCCGTTCATTTCCAACCGCCCATCGTCAAGTATATCTCGTTTGCCGATCTCAATAAAGCGACCAAATGCTGCACAGCACCGCCAGCTGGCGTGGAGTAAGTCGCCGGTCAACGAGTTGAGAACAACGTCGACTCCCTTTCCAGAAGTTGCATTGAGCACGCCGCGTGCAAACGAATCATCACAGGAAGTAAAAATATTGTTGGGGTTAAGATCGAAAGCGTCGACCAAGAACGTCTTCTTCTCCTCAGTCGACACTGTGGTAAACACCTAATGATAAGTTAACATTTTATTCCAAACATTGGAGAAAAGAAGACATGCCTGCGCCCCCATAATTTGGGCGATCTGAATGGCTGCAATACCGACTCCTCCAGCACCGGAATGAATTAAAACTGATTCTCCTGGTTGCAGTCGAGCCCGCATAGTCAATGCATAGATGGCAGTGGAGTAAACAAGTGGGAGACTGGACATGGTCGCGAAGTCTTCACTATCCCTTAACTTCTTGCACGCCCACTCGGGCACAGTCTCGGAGGACTTGAAATGCCCCGGGGCCATGACCACCACACGGTCGCCAATATGTAGTTCCTCGACCTCGACACCGATTCGCTCAACAATACCACTGTACTCTAGAGTGCAAGTGGCATTGGGAGTATCAACCTTCCCTGCTAGGACATACAGATCTTTTGCATTCAAGCCCACTGCCTTGACCTGCACCTGTACTTCCTTTGGTGCCAGGGCTGTTGGAATCTCGATCTGCTTAAAATAGATATCGTCAAACCGACCCGGTTGATCGAGTGCAATTTGTACTGGTCGAGCTTCCTGCAAGGACAACTCAACTTTCTCTGACCCCTGCTTCTGCCGGAACGCGAGGTTAAGGTCATTGTCTGGAGTAAAGCGACTGACGTGTACCACTCCATCCTTTTCCACGTATTCATAGTCAGAGAGCGTCCCATCAAGATCTAAGATAGCGTGGGCTATATTGTGGGCGGACTGTTTTGGGTCTTTGCTGGGGTTGTCTATATCGTACGTCAGGAATTGTAGTGCAGGCTGTTCCAGCATCAGTGCACGGGACAGGCCTGCAACGAGGGCGAAGTCTGGACGTGCCCCACTCAGCATGTCACCATTAGTGACCCACAGAATAGTAGAAGCGTTGTCAGTGATTAGCTTCAATGCGTCCATTTCCTGACCACTAATTGTAGCGAGGAAAGGATTGGTTGCTTCGACTAGCGAGATGACCGTGGACCCAGCTAGAAGTTGAGCGGAGTTGGCATCGATCTTATCAAAGTCCAAGCGGATACCCTCCATATTTGCAAGGATGGCGCTACCTAACGCATTGGTTTCTTTTTCGATGACTATAATAGGTTTGCTCCTTGTCACCATCTGTAGTGAAAGGCTTTGATGGGGACGGACCAGAAGAACTTCCCCGGAACCATCATGAAGCGTTGAGCGTAGTGTATCAAACGAGTTGCCAGATTGTCCACGGAGACCGGAGTACAGTGTTGGCTTGGCTAGTACAACGCCATCGGGCGAGACGAGCCCGGTCAGGTGGTGCAGCTCGTGGTGTAAGTACTGAGTAGCTGAAAGGGTATCCGGGAGCAGAATCAAATCCCACTTCCTGTCGATGACAGGAGCCTCGGCGGGATCATGTATCTCCGCCATTTTGCTCGACGTCAAGTCCCACTCCACTGCACGCAAGATGCCTTTGTCATCCAGATATCCCGTACTGTAAGACGAAAGGCGACGGTAGTCATTGTCTGCGTACAGAAGGGCTAGTACCGCCACAGTGAAATCTCGGCTGCAAGATCCCAGTTCCAGAATACGCAGTCGCGGATTTCGGTGAGAGAGCAAGTTTATTGTTGCTCCGAGCTTGAGTAATCCCTCATCCTTGACGGGAGACCGAGCTTCCGCTACGAAGTTGTCAAGATAGCGGGTAAAGGCCGGCTCTTGCATGAACTCTGTGCCGTATATCTTGGGCTTCCACAGAACACGAAGCATAGGATGGCGAGCAATAACGGCATCTCTCGGTGTGCGGTTTGGCTCATACTGGCGTAGACGGCCGAATTCGATTTGGGCAACCACCTGATTTTGGGTAGTGATTAGATCCGCTTGGAAGCTAGCAGCCCCAGGACCGCGAACGGAGGCAGTGGCATTTATATAGCAGTTCGCCCCCGAAATTATCGCGTCCGGATTTTGGAAAGTGGCCGACCGTATGGTGATGGGTACAAACGCTTTCATCTCGCTCGTGCGACCGGCAGCGGTAGCAATAATCCCTGCTTGGACCATGGCATCCACAAGGATTGGGTGGAAGGTATATTCTGGCTCGGGAGCTTCGCTGCCAGGGAAGCTCTGTATAAACGGGACCTGGGCACTACATACATTCTGGGTGCGAGCACGAGGCACAGATACATGGGTGATAGAGCTGAAGGCCTCACCGTAATTAAGTCCCGCACTCGCAAGTCGCTCATACCAGATACGGACCGCTGAAGGCTCGAGATCCGAAACACTCATGTCGCAAACTGGTACGATGGGTTCTTGGACATCTGACACACTGATGGATCCCGTGGCACAGATGGTGGTGGCTGCATTCTCACAGGTTGAGATATTAAAGTCCCACCATATGCTTGAAACGCTCGCCTTGGTATTCGGGGTTCGACGTAATGATGTGAAAAGTTCCACCGGCGGGTCCTGTGAGGCGGGAACCCTCATAGCGGAGAGAAAGTGAACATTTTGGAAATAAATTGTATGAGTAGCCAAGCGAGGCCAACTGAGAGCTTGTGCTACTGCCTCCGCAGCCATAGCCAAATATGCTGATCCTGGAAAGACGGCAGATTTCTCTAGGCAGTGGTCCAACAACCACGGGGCATCATCGCCATGAAGCATATTTCGCCACACATGTTCTGTCTCGCTGCCCGCTGCCAGCTTAGATCCAAGCAGCTCATGCCGGCTATGCTTGCGGTAGCGGAACTCGGAGCTCTCGCGGCATTCGTTCCAAAGCACAGCATCGTACTCCCAGCGATACGGCGGCAGATCATGAAGTACGTGAGGATGCGGTCCACGAGCCTTGCTACCATAAACTGGATAATTCACTAGTGACATTTGGATGGGGTGGTTGTTTATCCAGAGATGTCCTGCCAGCGAGAGGATACTTTCAGTCGAATTCTTCCCCCTTGTGAGAGCACTGGCGTATGGCAGCTGACTAGGAGAGAGCTTTAAATGATTGCGAATCTGTTTTATCGGCAACTCAAGGGCGGAGTGAGGGCCCAGCTCAATGATCTGATGGGCACCGGACTCTGCCATCTGGCTAACCGCATCTATAAAGCGCACCGGCTTCTCAAGGTTCTCGCGCCAATATGCTGGAGCAAATCCGTTCCCCTTGAGCTCTCCTGTCACCGAAGAGAAAAATGTGGCCTCTTGAGGATATTTGAAGAAGCCCTTGCGATGGTCATCAAAGGCAGAGCTCACTAGGCTCTCGTACTGCTTGCCGATGGCAAGCATATGGTGCGAGTGGTACGCCCGGCCGTCCGTCTTGAGCTTCCTTGCAAATATCTTCCGTCCTTCCAATGTGGCAACCATACAGTCCACGGCTGATTCATCGCCGGAAAGCGTTACGCTATCCGGAGAGTTGATGCAGGCCACGCACATTTTGTCCTGCAGTCCAGCTTGATGAATCTCAGCATTGGCCAATTCACTGGATAATCCAACGGCTGCCATAGCACCAGAGGTTTCCAGTGTCTTGACAGACAGTCCTCGGTAAAAAGCAGCGATAATAGCTTGGGCGCGTGAAAGTTGACCTGCAGCATATGCCGCTGCGATCTCGCCAGATGAATGACCAAGTACGCTAGCAGGGCAAATAGCCCATGACCGCAGCAGATCAACTAGAGCCATCTGAATAGCAGTGCAAACGGGCTGTGACCGAGTAACATCGTGGATTTTGCTGGTCTTCTTGGGTTCAAGGATGGCATCGTGTAAAGTCCATGAGGGTGGATTGGGCAGGGATTGCAGCACTGCATCCTGATCAAGCAGGGCAGCACGGAAAACAGGAAATTCGACAAGAAGCTCTGCACCCATCTGCGGCCATTGTGCCCCCTGACCAGTAAAGACAAAGGCATATTTGAAGGGGGGTTGAATAGGCTCTGTCTGCGGTGTGATGAGGTCTCCATTCCTCAGTTTCTCCTGAAGGCTATCCACGTTGGCAACCAGAAATCCACGGGTGCTCAGTTGCGATCGGCGCTCCCCAAGAGTATAGGCGAGATCGACCAGCGACTTTCCGGAAAGATCATAGTTTGCCAGGTCCTGACATCGGGCTTGCAGGGATGCCGGTGTCCTTGCAGACAAGGGGAATAAGAACGTGGTACGTTTCTGGAGAGGGCGAATCGTTTCGATTGGGGATGGAACACGTATTGGTAGCGACGAAGCTGCCTCAAGAATAACGTGGGCATTGGCGCCTCCGTAACCAAATGAATTCACACCCATTCGCTGGATGTTCTCGTATTCTTCCACTGGCCATGCACGGCCTTTCGTAACCACTTGCACATTCCACAGATCTGACTTGATCTTGGGGTTGAGACGCTCGACACCGATTGTGGCGGGAATGAAACCATGCTCAAGGGCTAAAGTACCCTTGATGATACTGGATATACCGCTAGCAGCCTCGCTATGTCCAAGGTTGGTCTTCACCGATCCTATCAAAGTAGGTGCGGAGCCTAGAGAACGCTTAAAGGCTCGAGACACGGCCTCCACCTCAATTGGGTCACCCACGGCAGTTCCAGTGCCGTGGCATTCCACATAGGCTGTGTTATCTGGGGATAGTCCAGCCTTATGATATGCCTTCCGGATAACCTCTTCTTGTCCGATGCTGCTGGGGAGTGTGATTCCTGCTGTTCTGCCGTTCCTGTGCATGATATATTGGTGAGAAATAAGCAACTAGAGAGATATATATGCTTTAATAGGTGGGGGGATTCATACGCGTTTATGGCACTCGCTCGGATGATCGACCTAACGGGGTCTCCATCTCGCAAGGCAGCTCCAAGCTTTTTCACATACAGAGCTCCAACCCCATCTGCCCGACCGTACCCATCGGCTGTGTCAGCAAACGTATGACACGTTGATGTTGGGGACAGAACGCCAGCCTTCATTGTTGCGAAATGTTGCTCTGGGGTTTGGATTAGGTTGGCACCGGCTACAATCGCCGCTTCGCATTCACCAGCTTCTAGAGCGGCACACGCCATGTGAAGGCAATAGAGCGATGACGAGCAGGCTGTATCAATGACCAAGCTATAATATCAAAAGTCAGAAATAGTTAGAGAAATATTTTGTGAAGCAAAAATAAATTCGTGAAGCCGTACCTTGGGCCTTTGAGATTAAATGTGTGACTGATCCGGTTCCCCAGGATGGTGGTCCCCATCCCAGTTGCTGTATAACGGTGCATATATTCAGCATCGCGAAGTTGAATCAGCTGGAAGTCCACAGTAAAATTCCCGACGTAGCAACCAATGTTGGCACCAGAAACTGCCTCCAGAGGCAGACCAGCACTCTCAAAGCATTCAAAGACTACCTCCAGGAGCTTTCGCTGCTGAGGGTCCATGTATTTGGCTTCCATGTTATTGATCCCAAAGAATTCGTTCTCGAAATTTCGAATATCCTCGTCCTGCAGAAAGTACCCGCCTTTCATGTTCATACTTCCTGGTCGCTTAGACCCATCTGGGTGGTAGAAGGCGTCTATGTTGAAACGAGAGCTCGGGACATCTCCCTGGCCGGAGCCCTCGTTGACGAGTAGATCCCATAGTTTGGATGGCGATGTGGCACCCCCCGGAAGACGACACGCTGTGGAGAATTTAGCTTGGGTGTTTAGCGTTTAAGGTCATCAATTCATCACGAACCCATTCCCACAATTGCAATATCATCTTCCGAGACGGATGAGGCCACGGCAATGGGTGGAGGATATCTCACCCCTCTCAATTCTTGGTCGTTCATCAGTGGTGCCATTATAGAATGAATACTAGGACACAAATGCAATCATCGGTGAGGTCTAGAGATACACGCGATGGAAATGAGATTCTAGGAAAACATATGGCCTCATAACCTTCCAAGGGTGATCCTTATATATTAATAATTTTAGAGCGGCTAGGTACTAATTCATCGGTTTCATGCACCAGAGTTGCATCAAATCCATGCTCCCGCCGGGAGGATGGAGGCCAATGCCCTTCTCGTCCGTCATGCCGGGGAAGCGCATGTCATACGAGTTTCTGCGCCAAGGGCTGAGGCTAACGACAAGCTTTTACCCCAGTGATGCTACTAATCAGAAGCCACTAGGTCTGGCGATCGACGTACCCCTCACCAGGGACGAATAAAAGGGATAGAACACAAATTGAGTCTCTATTGAAGTAGGTTTGATCACTCTAAATCGATATCAGTGGGTACGTCGACTTCGCATAGCAAGATGGGAAGTCTGTATGCATTGTAGTTGGCCAAACCCGGCGGTGGCTGAAACCCCTTCCAAGGAAGACCGGGGGAAGCCGGAGGTCCAGCGGCAACGGCCCGGAAAGATCGGCTCGGGAATTAGACTTTGAACTTTTTCTTTAGTGTCTACATAGGTATATGTATGGATGTAGTCTATAGTAGTTATTGTTAGCTGTTTCTGATCATGTACATTGTGTATAATTTATGCCTGAGAATGCGGTGATGCAGTGTGAATGGTACATGTCATAGTTATCTGATGTGAGACTGTAACATTGCTCATAGTTCATAATCTCCTCCTAGATAGAAATAGAGGGGATATTTCAGCTTTGGTTTGATTGATATGTTCATTCTGATCGTATTGAGTCCACACAACCCAATATGGATCCGTCAGATACTAAATCAGGTCTTCAACGTCAACGTCATCCCGCCATCCACCACCCAATCACTACCAGTGACATAGCTAGCCCGGGGACTGCATAGAAAGATTATAACATCCGAAATCTCCTCTGTTTGTGCAATGCGTTTGAAGGGTAACACACTCTCCATGAGTGGACTCAACTCGGGGTTGCCGTTCACAGCGGCGGTAACCATCGGGGTATCTACCCAAGAGGGACAAATAGTGTTCACCCGCACCCCATCGCTAGCTAAATCCAGGGCTGCATTTTCATCAGTAACTGGTTCGATGGATATTCAAATAACTTGAGGGGAAAGGCAGACCTGCGTTCCGTGTAATGCCCAGCACAGCGTGTTTGGAGGTGGTGTACTGCACAATATCGCGAGTGGCCATGTAAGAGTTAGCAGATCCCATGTTAACTATGGCACCACGACCAGTATGGCGCTCCCCGTTGCGGCCCTGGATTCTCAATGGGGCTTGGTGGCGCATCGCGCCAGCAACCACTTTCACGCAGTTCATTGTTCCCAGCACGTTAACGCGGTAGAATCGATCGAATTCCTCCATCGACACATCGACAACAGTTTTGGGCTCGCGTACTCCGATCTAAAAGGCTCATATAAGCCTTTGCCCATCAAGAATCAACAGGCGTCATACTCCAGCACTATTCACACTGTAGTCGATCCGTTTGAATATCTCCACCACTTGAGCTACCATACGCTCTACGCTTTCCAGGTCTGTAACATCAACCTCAATTGCGAGGGGGCAGTAGGCCGGGTTTGTTGCATATTCGACGCTCTTATCTGCACTTTGCTGGGCAGCTGCGAGATCGATGTCGGCAAAGGCTACCGCGATGGCTCCCTCGGCGGCAAAGGAAATCGCGGCGTCTCGTCCGATACCACTTCCTAGTCAAACACCGTGTTAGAGATAGCCTTTGGTACTAGTGAATACAACTTTCGCAGTTATAATAACTTACCTGCCCCGGTAACGAGGGCAACGCCAGAAATCCCGAATGACATGGCTGAACGAAAAAGAAAACAGCACAAAAATAACAGCAGAGTTGCAAGGCGTAAAAGAAAAGTTTCTTTGAATTACTGAAACTGTCTTTCAAGTTGGTGAGTGAGGATTTGTGCCTCATACATCATAAAGGGAGTCTCATCCGATCTCCATCGCCATCCCACATCGGCCCGGTCAACCGGGCCTCCCTCCGGAAGGATTTATTTAGGGCACCTGGTCCCCTCCCAGAGAATGCCCTGGTGCTATGATACTATCATTTCTCTTGTACCCCACTGTTTGAGACCGGCCGATGAAGTCGATAGGCATGGCCCTTTCAAGGTTCAATGTGTTTCAAATTTGTGACGCTGTTGTCTAGGGGCGCGCTCCAACTTCTCGAATTGGAACCACTTTGCAAATAGCCCGTCCTGTATCAATAATTAGCCATGCTTATGCTTTTTGAGGCAGACAAAAGGAATGTTTACCCAATACGTGCGTGGTAAGAACATGTCGCCCCATCGGCACATCCCAGTTCGTGCTCCGTACCAGAACCAAGCTGCTGGGCGGGACTTTTGCACTTCCCGCACAATGGCGGCAGCATACTGGGCAGGGGTAATTGTGACTGATAAAAATGGTCAAAATTCGAGCTTCAATGAACGTATGGAAAGATGAAAACATGTGACATACTGGGCGTTCGCTGCACATGGCTCTGAAACTCGTCAGCCAGAGGCTGGTATAGTGAATCTGTCCACAATCAATTACAAATAGGCTTTTGAGACAATAAAATGACCGAACCTGAAGGGAGAGAACGCTTCGCATCGCGACGGAGAATATTGGTTCCAACCTCACCAGAGATCACATTGACCACTCGGACTCTGTATACTTGTCAGTAGACCGTCTGAAGACCAAGTCGGAGATAGCCGATTAATGAAATGGACATACCCAAAAGGCTTTAATTCAGCACGCAATGTGTTACCATAGTGATGAAGAGCGGCTTTGCTGGCGTTGTAGCTCGCTAAACGAAAGACCAGAAGGGGAGAGATTAGTCAACTCATCGCCGCATTCTTCGCGGATGAGACGAGGTCTTACCTCCATAAATGTAAGGCACAATGCCACCAATTGACCCGATGTTGACCACCACACCTTTTGATTCCACCAGCAGAGCATGGAAGAAATGGACCATCCGCATTGGGCCGAAGACATTCACCGCGAACATCTTCTCCACTTCGTGAACATCTGTATCAGTTGCGGGCATGGTATAACCTGACCACAGCTGTCAGTACACTTCCAAAGCTCGGAAATTCAAGGGAACCATACAAATTCCTCTGCAGAATGGTTAGTCATCTCAGTAAATCAGCCTACGGCATGACAGGGCTTTTGCGTACGCGTTATTGACCAGGACGTCCAGCCGGCCATTGGATATCCTTTGAACTTGCTCTAGGAGGGCTTCGGTATCTTTGTCACTGGTCACGTCGGAGTCGAAGACATGAATCCCTTGGTGGTCCAAATGGTTCCGGGCCTCATGAGGGAGCAAGGTCGTGAAAACAATGAACCCTACAGATCAAAGCATTGGCATAAATGAAACTCGCGCCGGGCCGCTTGGCGCTGTCTCACCTTCTTCTCGAAATCGCATGGCAAGTGCATGGCCAATACCACCTTCGCCGCATCTATCATCATGAGCAGGCTACTACCAATGTAAGTCATGAGCACCCACCCAGTAATCAATGCATGTCGTGTTGCTGGCATAATGAATGCGGAAACTCCTTGCCATTGACCCTGCATTCAAATCCGGAGCATCGGGATTCATAAATAATCTTCAGGCAAAGGAGCGACGGATCTTATCGCCTGGCCACGGCAGGAAACTGAGTTCTGGACATTGCCCACAGGGAGGGGTCTTACCCGATGGGATGGACGTGCGCTCCCTGCCGGCTGCTTATGTCCTTGCTCATATTAATTTAAATATGGTTTACGAGATAAGGCTCCTGGAGATTTCGAGGATAGTGTGGGAATTCTATCTATTCAAATTCCCCCAACTAGGTCGAAGAAGCCAGTCTGCAAAATGTCATTGCTTTCATTTCTTCGTTCACAACTGTTTGTGACACTGCCTGTTCCAACACATGATCTCACAGATCAGGTGATTGTTGTGACTGGTGCCAACACTGGCCTCGGTTTCGAAGCGGCTCGCTATTTTCTCAACCTCAATGCTGCTAAGGTAGTCCTGGCCGTCCGGTCGACCAGCAAAGGGGAGGCGGCAAAAGATGATCTAGAGTCATCGTCAAGCCGCCCTCCCGGGGTCCTGGAGGTCTATACTTTGGATATGGAGAGCTCTGCATCAGTGGAGGCCTTCGTCACAAAGGTGAACAGCCTGCCACGCGTCGATGTCTTGCTTCTGAATGCTGGTAAAGTCACTCAGGATTTCTACCTTGTGGGTGGAAACGAAAGTACCATCACTGTGAATGTGGTCCACACCTTTCTGCTGGCGTTGCTGATGCTTCCTAAACTCCGGTATGTCTCCAAGGAGATCGGAATTGTGCCTCGGATCGTCATCGTCGCGTCCGATCGACATGCCATGACCAACCTTCCAGAGTGGACGACCGAGAATACATTTGCCACTCTTAATGATAAGAATAATGCAAGAATGCACGAGAGGTACGTGTCACTGGTCAATATTCTGCGATGTGCCAATCAGTGAAGATATTCATTATATCCGCAATGTAGATACTACGTTTCTAAATTACTGGAGATACTCTTGATGCGCGCTCTGGCCAAGGAACTAGCTGCGCAGGAGATTCGTGTTTCTGTATCAGCGCTCACTCCGGGGTTCTGTCAATCAAACTTGCTCCGCGATATACGGGGCCTTTGGGCAGTCCAGTTAGCCGTGATGAATCACTTTTTATCGCGTTCAACGGAAGAAGGTGCAAGAACGTTGGTTCATGCCGCCAGTCTGGGATGGGAGGCCAATGGGCAGTATCTGAATGATTGTGAAATCGATAAGTGTGTTTCAATCTTCAGTTCTTCAGAGACGCTAGATTCAGTTTAGCTAACCATGTACGTGGTAGTAATGCGTTATCGCCATTTGTGAGAAGCGACGAAGGCACCCAAGCCCAAGGAAAGGTGTGGAAGGAGCTGCTAGAAGAGCTCGATCGCATCCACCCCGGGATTTCTCAAATACTAGCGGGCTGATACGCTCAAGTGTAGGATATTACTTGCTTCCCATTATTATTAACATTTCGAGAATGTTTCACTTGCATCGGGCACATCCCTCATATGACGTGCACGTCGGGGTCGGAGTCGGCATGGAATGTCGGAGTCGGTATCGCAAGACACAGAGTAAACAGCCAAGTAACTGGACACCGTACTTGAGATATTTGGCTCGGAAGTGAAATGTCCGTTCTTAAATTGCTACTTGATACCGTAATCCAAAGGTGTTGAAATTCGTTCGAGGCAACAGTGGTTGCTCGGTTGATCAAAGGTTCAATCCCCCACAAAGCCAATTTAGCACTCCGAATGTTTCACATCATTGTCGTTCTATTGGTTTGGGGAATTATTTCATGGCTAAGGGGCACCTTTCCTGGGAGTCGAGGACGTGGCCTGCCCCCGGGTCCACCATGTGTGCCCATAATAGGAAATGCGTTGCAAGTGCCAAAGACCAGAATCCATCTCAAGTAGGCTTATCCTTCCAAATCTTCAATTTTTGACCAAATACTAAATCATAGCAGGTTGACCCAATGGGCAAAAACATACGGGCCCATCTTCTCTCTCAAGATTGGTTCGTCCACTACAGTCGTCATCAATTCTCCTTACCTTGTTAAGCAGCTCCTCGACAAGCAGTCAGCAAAATACAGCGACCGCCCCACCATGTATATTGCCAATGAGCTCATTTTTCGTGGTGATCATCTTATGTTCTTGAATATAGGCGAAACCTGGCGTCGCGGTCGGAGACTCTACCATGAACACTTCAACGAAATGATGTGCGAACAGCACCATGTCGCGCTCCAGAATGCAGAAGCAACTCAGATGCTTCGGGATCTTTGCTTTAACCTCGAGGGACCAATTAGTCATCCTAAGCGATATAGCAACAGTGTTATCATGAGTATCGGTTGGTTTTCCTCTCACAGAGACCTCTTAATAACTAATTACATATGTTCTACCGCAGTTCTCGGAATCCGCACTCCAACATGTGAAACGGCGCACATGAAAGAGCTATACCGCTTTATGGAAGGGCTGTCCGAGATATTGGAGATTGGTGCTACGCCTCCCATAGACGTATTCCCCGTTTTCAAATACCTCCCGGAGACGTTGTTTCGAAATTGGAAGTCCAGATCCCGAGCAGTCGGAGATATTCTTACCAATCTCTACGAGCCTTTGGTGCGACATGTGGTTCAGCGACGACAGAAGGCTGGGAGTAAAGGTTGCTTCCTGGACAATGTGCTAGACCAACAGAGCAAGCTTGGTCTTTCAGACCGGGAGATACTTCTAATGGTGGGCAATCTGGTCGAGGGTGGGTCGGATACTATGGCCAGCATGCTCCTGGTGCTTATTCAAGCTATGATCAAGTATCCACACATTCAGAAACAAGCGCAAGCCCAAATAGATGAGGAGATCGGCGAAGACCGTTCTCCTACCTGGGAGGACTTTGCCAGTTTACCTCTGGTGACTATGGTGGTCAAGGAATGCCTACGCTGGCGTCCAGTAGCACCGACCGCATTTCCACACGCCGCAAAAGAGGATGGGAAGATTGATGGGTTGCTAATTCCCAAAGGATCCACGGTGGTCCTTAATGTTTGGGGCGTCCACCATAATCCTGACAGCTACGCTGACCCAGATACCTTTAACCCTTGGCGGTACAAAAATCATACGTCCCTGGCGCCCACGTATGCGGCTAGTTCTGATTACGA
The DNA here is from genome assembly GCA_911456345.1 of Penicillium egyptiacum. NCBI lineage: Eukaryota > Fungi > Ascomycota > Eurotiomycetes > Eurotiales > Aspergillaceae > Penicillium > Penicillium egyptiacum. The sequence goes on from CAJVRC010000908.1 coordinate 125,472, forward strand.
GAACCGCGACCACTATGCCTACGGTTCCGGACGACGAATCTGTCCAGGTATTCACCTAGCGGAGCGTGGGATTTTCATCGCCTGCGCCAAGATGCTATGGGCATTCGACATGTCTGAACCGATTCATACACAGACTGGTATGCCGGTACCTGTCGATGTCGATGCGGAGACGGGATACATGGATGGCTTCCTGAGCTGTGCTAAGGACTTCAAGGCGACCATCCGGGTGCGGTCCGAAAGTCGTCGAGAAACCATTCTCCGAGAGTTTGAGACAGCTGAGAGAGACGTGCTCAGTCGATATGAGTGCCTCTGATTAGCGCTCGACCTGCATTAATGCCGTTTTGTTCCGGAGCTATGATTTGTCATTGGTTCTTCTGATGATGATGACGATGACGATGGTAAACTGGTCATGAAATAATAAGTTGATGCAAATGTACATATAGTTTGTTCGTAGGCCCAGTGCAGCTGCCACTGCATGCTGGCCTCAAATCACACAGAATACCTAAGAGGTCTCAGTGCTCCGGGTGCGGAGGATATTCCTCTGCCAATTCGCCTAAATCCTCTTCAATTACATGGCCATTGACTGTCAGCGGCTGAACATCCAAAAGGATAAACAGCATGCGACCGCTCTTTGTCTCGGACATATTCTTCCACATATGATTGCAGCCCCGGTTGACGGAGCAGTCTCCCGGTAACATAATGCGGCTCTCTCCACTATCCAGGGTGAGTTTGAATTCGCCCTCGATCACTACGCCATAGTCGATAGACATGGCACGATGAACAGGTGACTCCATACCGGGCGCGAAATCGATGAGACGCGCGACGGAGCCATTGCGGACGTGAATAGGAGGCTAATCGTCCAAGTCAGATTTTGTTTCGCACTTCCCCGCCAAAGCAGGATGGGGTTTACCTCGTTCTCCTGGGCGAACTTAATATCTTTCTCCTCGTTGAGGTCAACCTGGGCGCCCTGGGTGCTGTAGATGATGTTGGCAGCTGCTTGGCCGTTCAGCATGATCTTGTGATGATCACCGTCATCATCGGGGAGGAAGACCCCTTGCCCCTTGGCGTTGTGGGTAGTGATCAGGCGCTTGGCGTGACGGAGATCGTCGGCTGGGAACCGGGTGATGGGACCGGCGGCGGAAGAGGCCTTGGAAATCATGATGCTATATCCTATCTGCTGGCCAAAAATGAAATCGGTAGTTCATACTGTTCCACTCCAGGGGTGTTGGGATGCTGTCTTATAAAGATATGAAGTGTATACTTTAGCCTCGTGGAGCAGTACGGGAATGGAAGCGATCCGAGCCGATAGGGTATTGGTGGGATGGCATGCATCGGTATGAAGTTTGTCGGGAGCTGTGGGATTGCTGTGATAGCGAGAGTACCAGATAGCAAATTGTAAAGATTGGGTATCTTTTATATAGCGACTCCATATGAAAGATACTTAAAACACAACAAAATCAAAATCAAAATCAATCCTAAATCTATGGTATATAAGTGTAAAGAGCACTTTGAAAACCACCACATATCATATCTAACACAAAATTTCAACCACTCTCTTACTTCAAGTACACTTGGTACCAAGGAATCAAGACTTCATTTACACTATGGATATCTTCCTATATTTTCCCTAACTAATTTGAGGGTCGAGAAAATCAAGCATATGACTATGTTGGGTTTATGTACTTTTGTATGGGGTTACTAAACAGAAGATACCTCATCCCACAACTTGCTTTCCGGGGCCACCAACACCCATACTCGGTGTTGGTGGGCTTGCCACGTTTACAGTTGAAGCGTTGAAACGCCATCCGCTAACTTTCCCTTCAGCAGCCTTCAGGGTCAAAGCGCGCACTATGCTGCATGCACTTGTCATAGGTGCAATGTGGGGGCTACTTTTGAGACAAGTAATTGCCCAGATGCGAGCAATGAGGGGCTCGTGTCAGCCCGATGCGCGTATCGGAGAGTCTTAGGTCAGATCGTGCGGTGGTACTTTCGACCGAAGCGATCGGACACGGGTGTTTACGGTGTACTTTGTAACCTGCATTGGATAATGGGAAACACCGGTGCAGATCACTGCTGATTTAGGGTATTGGTAAAGGGAGAGCAAAGCTAATTAGATGATCTGTCAGACTGGGACAAGGGCCCCTAGACCCTGAACAGGAACGGAGGTTTTTGGTATGGTCTAGTGGAAATATGCCGTATTTCATTCTGTCATAATCTATTATTCTATAACCAATACAGGGATCATATTACGACCTCGGGAATCATATACACGTACGTCATCAGAATTTCAATGTGAGGAGGAAGCTGACCAACCGCGACGAGTAGACAGGACAGCTTTCTAACCGATCGCGGTACCAGGATGAGAAGCGGGGAACTGAGAACGGATGCAAGGAGACCCCGTCCACGGTCGCAGGGCCACCCTGAGAGATCCAATTCTTGAACTCAGGCGAGCCCACCAGGTTCGACTGACCCAGCTCGATTGCATCAGCCGGCGCTCTCATAACGATGTCCCCCTCAGGCGTGTTAACCCCGGGCGCCTTGGCACTGTAGGTGCAGAGAACAGTGGCACTGGCCAACAAGCCGGCAGGCCCTAGCACGTTGCACAGACGTTGGTCGTTGAGTTTGTAAAGATTGCTCTCGCGCTCGTAGATACGTTTCAACTGAGCGGCGTGGTAGACCGCCTGGCGACCGTCGGGGGATCGGGCCCAGAGACTAATGACATTTTCGATGGTGGCTTCCTGGCAGCCCGAGCAGCATTTCTTGTGTTCGAGCAATCGGAGATTGGCATGGAGCTTGAGGCAAAGAAGATGGTATAGGGTAAGGTCGAGACCGAGGAAATGGCTGTAGTCGCTTAAACACTCTCCAAAGAACGTCTCTTCCAGCTTGTCGGTCTTTTCAATGTGGACTCGCCAGTCCTGGAGATAGCCTTTCCAAAGCTTGACTCGGTCTGCGGTGCGGTTCAATTCGGGTGAGCGGTAGTTTCGATGGTGCTCCGCGTGGGCCTCTTTCGAAACCCCCCATAGCTCCGACAAGAACGCACAGAGACTGAAGTGATTATCCTCGAGGGACAGATGAGGCATTCGAAGATATCCAGTCATGAATCCACTCGACTCCAGTCCGTCACGAACCATCGTGGAAAATGCACTTTTGGTTCGCCCCGCCGGTTCATACCAGTGGAAGTTTGTTCTATCCGCCCTAGTCTCTGCTCGCCATAGTCCCTCTGACACGGGCAATGGTGGTCCGAACTCTTGGTATCGCATGGTAGGGGGCCGATCAAGGATAATGCACAAATAGGTATCGATGCGTAAAATCACGTATGCCAGCCTAATGAGGTATTAGAAAATGGGTGATTATAGACATGGGGAAAAGCCCGGGATGTACCGTTTCATCTCCTCAGTTTGGACCCATCGATCATCAGCGGACTGCAGGTGTTCTTCCGGCTGCCACCGATCATCCAAGACACCAAGTCGTCGCAAAGTGAAGATTCCAATGTCGGTCCACTGTGCTGCCCAGTTCAAAGTAGATGCAGGTGCCTGTCACTATTAGTCAACTTGTTCCCGTTTTCTGGCTCTCGACGACGAAACCCTACATCTCCGAGAATCGCATAGATTAAGGTGATGACCAATGCTTGTAGGGTTGGCAATGGTGTATCAGCTGTGAGTTTTTCCGTCAAGGCTTCTTCCGTCTATTCCAATATTAATATTCCCGTAACGCAAAGCTTAGTCCACCGTGGAAGCGACACTCACTATCTTAGGCATTAGTGCCCGTGTTAGGTCCTGATTGATTGCGTACGGAATCAGATGGTGACGGTTGGCGTTTTGCATCCACATGCATACATTGGCCAATGCACTCGTCAACAGATTAGTCTGCTTTTCGGGTGAAAAAGTGGCAACGTGTAAAAAGGGCCACGCCTGGTGGAAATGCTCAAATTCAATGGATTTGATCTGTGCAGTAACGAACTGGACTTGGCTTGTAATGGCCTCGTGCAGCTGCAACCACACGCTGGATGATGCTGGGGTGGATATCTCAGGGCCTGCCATCCTAAGTATTGAGGTAGCTGCGTTTGCTAAGTTAGATAATTGTCGTTCTCCAATGCAGCAGCTTGTAGCTTCTACTCACTTGAAAAACTCAGGCTGGGGGTAAAGGTTGGTATATCGCTCATGTGTATTTCAGATGATGATTGGTCTGTACCGAAGCGATCTCTCGTTTCCGAAGATTGCCGCACTAGTGCGTCAAATGGAAGACTCATAATGTCAGGTGGCTCGCCGTAGTATAAAGGAGGGGTTTTATTCTTCGTGGATGTGGCTGTGTTGGGCTCGGAATTTATACCCATTAATGGGTCGGTTGGGGGTCCCTGATCTGGGCTGAAATTCCTTGAGACGGGGCGAGTATTGGTAACGCTATTGCTGGCGCTTCGGTCTGTCGGGGGATTCCAATCCAGTCGTATAGGAGAGGTATCCTCAGCATTTGGTATAATCGGGTTTCCAGCCCCCTCGAGGTCTACTTCCTCTGTAGCTTCTATTGGCCTCTCTTCCTCCTCTAGGGAACATTTAGGGATCAATGCCTGCATGCTAGACGGTTCACGCACGCACGGCTCCCCGCTATTGGCACATGTAGAACAGGGGTAGTTGGAATCGCATTTTGTTTTACGACGGCGACAGGTTTGGCATGCCAATGGTGTTCTTTTTGCGCCGTCTGGAGGTAAATTATGCTGAAGCACATGTCGGTTCAAAATATCACTATTAGATCAATTAGCCGATCGCCCACTGCATCTAAGGCAAGACTAGCGAGCGATACCTCCTGGCGAAGCTTCGGCCACAGATGAAGCATTTATGCCGGCGCGAGTTTGTATGTATGACCAAATGGCGATTAAGATGCTCTTTGCGTAGAAAGGATTTATGACAGCCGGGATCAGTGCAAACAAACGGACCTGACGAGACGGTGATTCGACGGGAAGGTGAAAATTCCATATTCTTCTCAGATAAAGGCAATCAAAGCGATTATGGGTGGATTAAGGAACTTCCCGCGGGTGGAGGGAGTGGGAGAAAAGAAAAATTCGGCGAACGGTTCTAGCACTAGGGAGATTCGAGATCTTAAATAGCTGGGGATGGTGATGGCGGGCTCTACTTCGCAAGACCGAATACAACCTCAATAAACCGCCCTATGGCTGAACTAAATACAACATAGGCTAAGAGTGGTCAGGACTTGATAATCTGTAGACGAAGGATTTTGGGAATTGGCCCCCAATCCTGCCGGATTACTACACACAAAGGGAAAGCATCGCGCACCAAGCGTAAAAAACTTTCCGAGTGTTCAAGACTTTTCGCCAAGAGCAGCCTCATTCTTAGATCCAACAAGCTCCAAGGCCCGTGTCAGTGGTGGAGCTGTAGGGAGAGGGGGGCCGTGCAATCGAGGACATCTGTACATATAACTTATGTATAAGAAGGAGCGGATGTAAAACTGCCTCTCGATTTCTCTATTCTCATTCTAATTACCTCATTTTTCTTTCTATTTCTTCAGATATTAACTCAAGCGCCATTTCGTTGCTCCTCCTCTAGACCTGGCGCTCCCCAATGAAACCCCTTATCTGCAACCTCGCGCCGTCAAGATACTGGCAGCGCCAGGATCCTGCATCTCCGAGGCCATTAATTTACTGTCGAAACCAGGGATTCCAATCCTTTTAGATAAGGACGGCCAATGACAGCTCAATCAATTGATTCTTTTTTTAAATTGCGCCCTCGGCTAAACTCGTATACTCGTATTCACTATGACCAATACAGAAGAGCGCAAAATTTCACCGTAAGCAACGCATGCTCTAGTCGCGGACTGTATAAAGCTCACGTTGTGGCTATGTATTGACGCTAACGTATTTCACAAGCGAGTGGATCACACAAGCCAGTGGATCACCCCAAAACACATAGTAAATGCGATAAATTACAACTTGATATCTCAACAACGGTGGTATAAACTTTTCCTTGTAGCCTAATGCTTTTTGTATGATATATAGCCGCTTTAGGGAGTTTTAAGAAATTCAGTGGACTAGTGACTGGGATATTTATATTTCTGGGGCTTCCGCGGTGTAATTTTCGATACCACGACAATTTGACTGCGATTTATTCAAAACTGATGCATACTACTAATAATGCTTATCAATTACTATCGACAAACAAGGAGATAAAATAAACATATGGTTGTTGAGATATAAATGTAGATTTACTATGGTGTTTCGGCTGA